>JABXJD010000039.1:3110000-3242500 GCA_013375575.1 Percina caprodes
TGCTGCCTAAAGATTATCAACGATAACATAGACATTGATGCAACCTCTAAAAACGATGACTCCTCAAAAAAAACTTCAAGTGGTCATTAAAATGCAGTTTTACTACCTGCTAGTGAGTGAAAAGTTCATATGGTTTTCTGAATTCCTTGGCCTTGTTCTGACAAAGAGAGAGAGAGAGAGATAGAGAGAGAGAGAGTACAACAAGTACACTTTGTGCTGTAATTATAGGTATGTGTCTGAGCATCCAAGAGGGAAATTAGTCAAATGGGAGGAGGAACAGTCAAGAGGAGGGAAAGGAGCCAACAAAGCCATTTGCAAACCCACTTCTTATCCCCTCTTTTGTTGTCAAGGCTCAGTAAATCTCTAAAGCAACAGGCCACAGCGGGTTGATTACTGCTGTTGAGTCTTGAGGGACAATTATCTTGTCCTACCAATGTCAGTGGCTATGAGTGTTATTGCTGCTGTCGGAACTGTAATACCACCAGAACATCACATGATTGTAATTGGCATGCCTGCCTAATTAATCAGGTCAGGATTTCCAGTTGAATTTTTTCTATAGAAAAAAAAACACATAAATAGATTAGTATGGCTGTTAAAACTGGATTGAAATGAGAATGCTCTGCAGGCACTGAGTGGAGCTCTTCTGGGTTTTAGTGTAAATGTGAAGCTCTAAAGGGATCATAGGGTTTGTATTGTATGGTCAGTGGAAGCGGCTTTGCAGGGGCGGATGGCACCTGAGTGGGAGGTGGGTTGCAGCCCCTGGGAATTGAGTTATGTAGAGATGGAGGGAAGATGAGGTAGCGTCTCCGTCTGGCTTTAAGATGGCTGAAAGGTGATAGGAGACCGTGTCTGTCCTGGGTCTCTGCGTGACAACTAGAAGGTATACTAGGACTCGGTTTTTGCAAAAATGTGTGCATGGTTGTGTATTCTGTGTATGTGAAAGAAAGATGGCTGTGGGACTTAAGCTGGACTAAAGACAAGGAATTGAGAAAGATTTTTGTATTTTTGTTAGACATACTCGTGTGTTTCCTCCTGGTGGACGATGATTGATTTATGCTCCTTGTTTTTGTTTTCGTCCTACATATCCATTCCTAATAACTGTTTTTAAGTTTTGGATTTAACAGCATATTGCTAAAGGTGCGTTGGCCGCAGCCACATGTTTAAGCTACAGTATGTTTTAAATCCCTGCGGTTTGATGTGTTGCATTTACGTCCAATAGAGAAGAACAACATGTACAGTCTGCTTGCCAAATACAATGGGCCTTTCTTCAGTGAATTACACACTATAAAGAAAAATGCAGATTTAGTTTACTTTAATATACTACGTGGTTACACCAGATTTGCATAGCCATGTTGACTATCCTGTGGCTCTGGTGCCTCGCTGTCCTGTGTCCCGAAACCTTATTTCCTGCTTCCTTGTATTTTTTTATTATTTGTGTAGCTGCTGTCACTCTCGCAGGCTCCCCTACAGAGGAGAGACCTGCCTGTACAGGGCTCCACTTTGAAATGGATCTCTTGATATATCCGCTTTCCTTTTCATTTCCCAGGAATGTGACCAGGTTCATATTGATGACGTGGCATCGGACGACAACGGGCAGGACCTGAGGTAAAGCATCCACTGTGTTACTGTACTTAAAGCTCTGCTAAGAGACTCTGACAGTTCTGCTGTGGCTTGTGAACCAGACTTGCCCTCTGGGTTTTAGTGCACAGGAGGAAAAAAAGTATAAAGATGAGACAAAGAGTTTGTGTGCATCTGTGTGTGTTCATGCATGCAAGCATGTGCATGTCTTTTATTTTCCCCACTTCCACAGCCATACGCTTTCATTTCTCATCAAAATATCTCTTTATCATTCCCTCTGTCTCCCACAGTCCAGACATTTTATTGCAAAAACTTGTTGAAGTACTTTAGGATACTTTTAGGAGTGATTTGAGAAAGAGCCAGACTTTACCAAAGTACTTTTTTGAGGTATTAATTTTATTGAACTTGGCCATTTTCATTCTCAAAGATGATTTTATATTTATCCTAGCCGTGCTGAATGTATATTCTTCATGACAAAGCTTTTTTCATTCGTGGGCTGACATTTTTGTGGTTGCACTGTTCAATATGCTCCTTAAATTTGATGAATGGTTTAAGCACTGCCTTCTTATTCATAACCTAAATAGCTTGACTCAATTCCTAGAGCTAGAAACTGTATCCATGATTATTGTTGTAGCAGTTCTTAGCGCATCCCCCCAAAACACTGATGACAGTGCTGTTATAACATGCTCTGGAAAAGTGCAGTTTGTGTCTTTATGATCTATATCCTGATTGTTTCCTGTATTGTGATCCTGCAGCACTTACAACTTTGGGTCGGACGGCTTCCAGAGCCCAGCGGGGGCAGGCTCTCTGTGCCTGGGGTCCGGGGTTCACGGAGGGGTGGACTGGATGAGGAAACTGGCTTTTCGATACCGCAGAGTCAAGGAGATCTACAACACATACAAGAATAACGTTGGCGGTAAGCTGTCATGCCATTTTATTTAACACTGTTCTGCAGGCAACCTAGATATTTAGATTAGTGATTTTCTTTTAGGTTTAATATGGTTATATGTGGTTTTCTACCAACACCATTAGAACAAATAATGACAGACATTAAGTAACAGTAAGATAACTTCCTGATTAATACCACTTTAGACAAATACATATTTATTACTTACCTCTAAAGTTCAATTTGAACACAGCTCAGCTTCAGACCACAGTAAATTTGTCTGGGTTTTCCCTTTTTTTGTTGCTGGTATCAAGTTATACAAGATAACATACAATACAATATACATAACATACAACATACTTCTTGCTTCAGAATAGTAAATTTTGTATTTTTGAAGCTTGTGCATCAACCAAAGCTCTACTAGTGATGAAAACAAGCATACAGTATGATGATAAACACCTTGAACAGTTGTAAAAATAAATTAATAAATAAATAATAATAATAATAGGGTTCATTATTAACTATTCAATAAATTGGATCATGATGTGGTAAAAAAACTGAAAGGAAGGACACAGATTTGTTTGTCAACTAGCGTAATGAGTCAGAAGTTGTTCTATATGGACCCTTGTGCACTGCTGATTACAACAGGCTGCTTTGCCTCTGCTGGAAAACATAAGTCTGAGGTTTTGGCTAGAGGATGTGTGAGAATCGTCCAACTAAAGACTGCAGTACAGTCCTGCTGTCAAAATAAGGTCTCAGTTAATTAGATTTCTTAATGCATTGCAGCTGTACGAGTCCTCCCTATTTTGTTTCAAAGATTGACCATCAAGCTTGTTCTTCTCCCCGATGGGCAGGTTTGCTGGGCAGCCCCAAGCGAGAGGAGTGGCTACAGCTGAGGAGGGAGATGGAGGTCCTGACTGACCTGTGGCTGACTCAAGCACTCAAATCCCTGGCTCTCATCAACTCCAGGTCAGTTCATGCTGCCATGGCTTGATTAGGTTGATCAATCCATCCATTGGTTTTTCACATGAAATCATATAAAATACAATTTCAGTTATATCTTATACTGTCAGTTTCTACAATGTTTCCATTAAAAGCATCAATAATAATATTAAAATAATAATAAGATATGTGTATGATGGGGAGGGGGGAGGGGGGGTCCTAAGGCAGTGGCCTCATGTTGATTTAACATTGGCTGTTAGCTGTAAAGTGTTGAGTTATGATTTTTCTCTATATCCCATTATAAGTTGAATGAATGTCAGTTCCGGTGTGTCATTTAAAGTGTCATAACTCAACAGTAGAATAAATGTGTCTATCTTGTCCTGTTCCAGGCCAAACTGTGTGAACGTATTGGTAACCACCACCCAGCTCATCCCAGCCCTCTCCAAGGTGTTACTGTACGGCCTGGGCTCAGCTTTCCCCATAGAAAACATATACAGTGCCACCAAGACAGGTGAGAACAATTTAGGGAGGATGTGAGAATACTTGTAAATTAAAAATCCTGGTCTTTCTTCATAGCTACTATTTTATTATTTTAAACTCTGATTTTCCCTCTTTTTAAAGGCAAAGAGAGTTGCTTTGAGCGTGTCTCTCAGAGGTTTGGTCGGAGAGCAGTGTACGTGGTGATAGGAGATGGAGCCGAAGAAGAGTCTGTGGCCAAGAAGGTATAACTCATAACTAAATTTTTTATTATGACTGTGTCTGCTGAAAAATGGGCCTCAACTAATAAGACACTCAATTTCTGCAGCTTTGTTTCTAAGTTTGTGTTGTTGTTTTTTGTGTAATCTTTGCATTGACAAAGTAAGACTTCTTCCCCGATTTGGCAGTTCAGCTAATATTTTTTACATTATAGGCCAACATGTTATTCACATGTACTTTGTCACATACTATTATCCCCCTCCGAGCCACAGTCCATAACTTACATCTGCAGGAGCCAGAGTATGCCTGCCTCACATTAAACCAGAATATAATTTAGATTTTATTTTTGTTTTCTCAGAAGAACATGCCGTTCTGGAGGGTGTCCTGTCGGGCCGATCTAGAGGCTCTGAGCCATGCACTGGAGCTGGACTACCTCTAGAGGGTGCCAGCTGTCACGCTCTGCTCTTCCACCCAAATCATGAAAAGCTCCTGAACTCCTGAGTGCAGCTTGTAGGTGAAGCTGCCCCGAGAGACTGATTCAGAGTCAGTATTGCTATTTCAAGGTTTGGCGAAAGGCCTTTGATCCCTAATGAGCACCCAGGTGGACAATTTCACTTTAAAGCCAAAGAAACTGGGAGGATTTCGAAGCAAAGGTTGTAGTGTATCTATGACACATAAACATGAGGCAAACAGTGCTGGACCAACATAAAAGACCAAAGACACATAAGGGACCAAAGCTTCATAACTAACCCCAGGGAACTATGGTTATTACTGCAAATACTTTTTTACTCTATCCTTTTTTTAATTCAGTTCATCTCAACTTTATGAAAGGTGTCACTAAATGCAAACATCCTGTTTATTAAACACAGTAAATATGTCTGCATGGATGAAAAGATGAGATTGTTTGTTTGGCTGTGTGTGTTTTTTTATTTGTTGTGAGGCTAAACCCATTTTCCACTGACCAATACTATTTTAAAGATAACATTAGAAATAAGACTTCAAGTTATGATGTTACGTGAGATACATTTTCCCTTCATTATTATTTTAAAACTGATTTATTCATGCCGACTAGATAAATGTCAGATATTCTCCTCATAGGTAGAGAGGCTATTGAAAATAGTTTGATTGTATTTTACCATTTAAATGTGAGCTATTTATTATTGGTTGCATTTTAAAACACAATGAGGTAGAAACAGTTTGGGAGCTCGGAATAAAAATATCCCCTTCAAAGACTAAAGATATGCTTTTGTAAAAATGTTTCGATAAGATGTTGTCTTGAAGATGCTGTAATATGTAGCTGGTGCTTGAATCCTCACATTTGATTATGGAATGTACATGTTGTCATGTTTTAACGCTCCTTCTTTTCTGTCCTTGTTTAATTTCCTAATAACCTGTTTGTAATATAGATGAACTGGTATGGTTGTGCATGTGCCGATTACACCGCCTGTCAGCTTAGCTATGATTTGTATATAATGCTTTATTGTCGATTTGTTTTGACAGGCGGTTAAAATAGATGAATGAAAATAAATTAATTGCATTTTTGGGAAATGTGAGTTGAGTTTCATTTTATTCCACAGAGGTACTCAACCCAGAGGATGTTGAATGACCCTTGTGTAAATGACATGTAATTATCAAGAGGTTTGAGAAGCATTTCATTCAGACTGAAGCACAGTGACCTTTTCTGAGGAAAGGTCTCCCTCTTCAGGGCAAACAAGAAATTGCAGTAACACACAGTAAATCTACATACTACCTGCTGGATATTTGACTGAAGATTATGGGACCTACAGTAAATAAAAACACTTTATTTGATTGTTCAAACAAAAAGAAAGCATCATAATCCATGTTAATTTGTTTTTGTTTTTTATGGCTTGAACACATAAATAGCTAAATAAATATTAATTAAAAAAATATTTACATTCACATTTATATCATACGAAGCAATATAAAAACATATAACATATATATACATATATAAACACATATATGGCTGTGGCTGGAGAGATGCCACTTCACCTCCTGGGCACTGCCAGGTGCTCTTGAGCAAGGCACCGTACCCCCACCCACTCAGGGCGCTGGTTCAGCTGGCAGCCCACTCACTCTGACATCTCTCCATTAGTGCATGTATAGGTCCTGAGCATGTGTGTGTATTATTAACAAAGTGTGTACGCAGAGTGTAAATTGTAATTAATAAATTAAATTAAGTTGCGTATACACACATATATATATATATATATATATATATATATATATATATATATATATATATATATATATATATATATATATGTGTGTGTGTTTGATGGTTGCCATCTTCTGCCTTCAATTTGGTGACTTAGTCTTTACAAAACATAAATAAAAAAGGACATTGACAAACAGACAAATTAGAAATGTAGGTATCCTACTCAAAGTTGACACCTAAGGAAGAAAAATACAAAACCAGGATCTAAGCTCTGAGGACGGAGACCATCTTGAAGCCTCTGATGGTGCAGTTGATGTTTGTGAGTGACAGGCTGGCCTGCAGCATCTTTGTTCCCACATTGCTGGGGACGAAGGTAATAAGCTGGTCTATTCGTCCTCCTGGACGCAGCGGGAGCATCCTGCAGAAAGAAATGGAGATGATATAAAAGAGTTCAGGAAATGTATAAGTATAACTACTATTGCAAATGTCTGGCTGGAATTTTGTTACTTTTGACAGCTAAGCTATTACCGTAGGAATGTATTAACTGTCTAAGCATAACTTGTAAGATTATATTTTGCCCATGGCTAATCAAAGTCTCCTTGTAATCAACCAGCCTTCAATAAACCCTCCAGTGCCTGTACTGTAAATCATGATCTGCACACAGCAGTTCAACATTCTTCTAGCCACACCTACCTGAAAACAAACATAAGCAGAACAATACAACTCTAACAAGCCTACTCTTCAACAAAGACGGACTGTCATGTACTACACAGCGACACGCCTATATTTAAGCATTGCTGAGCTCATTTACTTTGCATCCATTCATAATGTGCATAAACCACAAAGGGGACATTCAAGATGTACATAAACAAATGAAGACAATAACTTATTCTCACTTGAAGTGAACCTTGCCCTGAGTCAGCCCTGCCCCAGCTATGGTCAGTACTCCACTGACCGGCTGAGAAAATGGGTTGATGAAGGTCACTGTGGCAGACTGCTCTTTGTCCACAATCAAGTTTTTATCTGCAATCTGAAAAAGAAAAAAAATGTGTTGGTGAACGCTGATAATTTCCAGAAATTACCCCTCAAATATACAGAATACAAAGTGGGTCAAGGGTAAATCTGTATGTTTTGTATGGAAGCTATATGATACCTTAATAAGTGAAATTATCAAACCAAAGATTTCTTTTTATTGCTGCTGCAGTATCATATCAGATCAGATAAGTAAATAATCTAGATGCCTTGCAAATAACGTTATACATTATCCCTTTTGTTTAGCATTACATATTTGGTTGTTGTTGTTTTTTGCTAAAATTATACATGTTTGACCAATTTTCTCAAGTACCTGTATGGTGAGCTGTGAGCTGGCAATATTGAACTCTTCTGAGGCCAAGACCCGCTCTTTACTGGCCACGTCCTCCAGGACTACTGCGAGGTTTATCAGGCCATCTCCCACCACACACTCATACTGGTCTGGGAGGATCTGCTGGTGGATAACCTTGGCTGGAAAGCAAGAGGTAGAAAGTCAAGACACAGAAATGTAAACCACAACAGTCTTTCAGAAGTGAAAATTTATTTGAGTCTGTGGATGAGTGAAAAGTGGATTTACCTTCCATGGGGGCCAGTTGTAGTACACCGCTGGTTTCCCAGAAGGTGTCTGAGGGGCTGTTGTTGTATTCTTTAGCCTGGGCGTTGAGATGCAACCTTATCTTTTTGGCAACCTTCTGCTTGTTGATGACTTTCACTGCAAAGCGAACAGGTCCCCCGGCAACAGGAGCATTATTCAGGGTCAGGAAGACTGACATCCCGTTGGATGAGCCTGTGAAAAAGACATGAAGAAAGCCAGTGCATGAGATGACGTGTGTTTAAGAGATGAATGGTCTGATTGATTGAATCAAAATTCTTAATTACCTCTTCTTAATGTCGAGTCCTCTGACCTTGTGGACCTTCTTAATGAAAGTGTTGAAGTCGGGCCTATATTATAAAGATCAAAAGAAAAATGTGAGAATTTTTGCCCAAGATTTTCTATTTTTCCACTTCTTTAAATTAGCTAAATAACCAGATGAATGGATTTCTGTTTTTGGCTCATACTTGTGATGCATTTGTAGTCTCCTGTGATGTTTTGGTGTCTTGGGAAACCGATAGCTTTGGTGCAGATGAGGGATCCCACTCTCTCAGTGTCTTTGCTGTGGCTGACCACCCGACCCTCGCTCACTACGAGTAAGTGGACGTCGGCGTTCACCGCGGCGTAGACAAAGGGGATGTCGTAAAACTGGTCAACGCGTCGATCTTTGATTGCTTTGACCGGGGCTGGGCCACAGCAGAACACTCCTGGGATACAAGAAGGAAGAAAAGAAGATCATAGCAATGTTTACTGAAGACAACAAGTTCAAATATGGCAAAGAAAGTGAAAATGTCTTACATACCTGCACTCCTTTCCTGGGGGGTCGGGTCCAGAATCTGCCAGCCATCCATTCCAGATCCCAGATCTTGGCGAGTCATCCAGCACTCCACCCACACATGGAAGTTCCTGTATAAAGAGAGAGCCCAAATAAAATATCACCAAGTATTAACAGGCTTTTTTTTTGCATTACAAAACTAATTCAATATCATTGATGTCTTAAAATTTATTTAGTGCCACAAAAACTGTTGTTGATCATAATTAAAAGTGAAATCAATACTGACCATATGCTGTCTTTGCTGCGATTCAGCTTCTGCCCTGTTTCACTGTAGTACTCCTCAATCACCAGGTTGCCATTGGTGTCATGAGCAGAGTTGAAGTTTGTTACGACACGGCAAGGAATTCCAAGAACCCTCATGACTGAAAGACGTAATTTAAAAAAAATCGTTGACACATTGATGATCACATCTGAACATTGCGTGATGGAACAAATGATCTGGTATTTGAACAAGACTGATAAGACATCAAGCATGAGTAACGCTTATTGATGACAGTAAGTCATAATGTAGTAAAGAGCAAAAGTTCTTGACTTATTATTGTTTTGTGTGTGATTGAATGATCATGATATAATCACCTGTACACATGACAGCTGCAAACACCCAGCACTGTCCAAACTGGACTGGGCTGAAACCAGACGCAGCCCACTGTGTCAAGATGTCCCCACTCCCAGTCCACAAGGAGGGATTAACTCCTTGTTTGAAGTCACCCTTCCATTTCCCTTTCAGCACACCACAGTCGTCTTCACTGTTGATCTGAACATAGAAGAGAAGAGCAATGTAATTTCCCATGTTTGCACTTCAGTTCCCAAACATCATAAAGCAAGCTGGGGCATCTCACATCTCCTGATTCTGATTCACAGTGACGGTTTAATAGCTACTTTGATCGCTTGTTTTACTGTTATAATTGCAGGGTGCTTGCATGTGACAGAAAGTGTGTGTTCATCTGCAGAACACAGTGTCTCAGTTCAAGCCTTAACATGTCTTTAATGAGCAGAAGTGACGCTCATGTTGTCATAGAAAGTAAAAAAAACATTGGTGAAACAGAACACAGAACAGCTACAGCTAGTGATGTATTCATATCTGGAATGTGTGTTTATAATCTGGATCTATTTGCACTCACCATGGCAGACACGACCCGGCTGATGTAGACGGGGTTGCTTCGGTTCAGGTAGTCTGTCCTTGCGTCCTTTTGATGCTGAGGGCTGACTTGAAGCAGATCCAGGCACGCCTCCAGAACACCGGGCTCAAACTAAAGAGAAAGAAATGAGAGAATTAAAATGTTGCAACACTTTTCATATTCTAATAAATACATGCTTAACGTTTAATCCAACTCAAGGATTAAAAGTATATACTGCAAGTGGACACAAGCACACCAATACTTTACAATGTTCAAATTTTGTGATTTGTGGTATTGGGCTTTATAAATCAAATTGACTTGACTTAAAATGTAATCCAATACAACAGCTACTACAACACCACAATACATACTACATCTAGTTATTTCTTAATAGAAAACAACAGTCTCTGTTCGAAATTGCATACTAACATACTATTCATACAAAGTATCACGTAAAATGTAGTATGTAGGGTGCTCTAACTGCATAGTTTGTGGATTTTGTGTACTCAAGAAAAGCCCAGATGTATACTACAATAGCAAGAATTTCGGATTATGTAACATTAGCTTCCTGGACATATACTCAACTGCCCCAAAATGCTTTGTGTCTCTTCAGACTACTGTACTGTGCTGCTGATGCTTCAAATAATCAATTCATAAATGGATAAAACGATTATGAATGATGACAAGTGACATTAAGGTAGAGTTAAGGTACGCAGGATCATATAGGCTATATGTACTGTATAAAAAATATTTAACACTAAAACATTTCATAATTTTCTACACACCCAAGCAGCACTTCATGCACACTGTATTATTACTGAAGACGTATTGCCTAAGTTAACTTGAGTGTGAACAGTCTGCTGGTTATGCCACACTTAAACATTAATTTAGTAGGCAGTATTGTATGCAGTACTACCATAGACTGTACAATCTCTGAGTACTACTCATTGAGTATGTTGTTTGCAGTATGTTAGTAGGCGATTTCGAACACAACCTAAGAGTGTCAGCACCTCAGCTGTAAACAATCTGATGATTTTATTTCCTTATTGTATATTTGCCAAAATTCTGATCCACATATATTGTTTTCATACCTGATCAAAAGACCATGGTCTTGACACAATGTTCATAGCTGTCCCTACAAACAGCAGCCCAGAGTCGTTCTGGATGTACTCTTCTCTCTGGTCCTCAAAGGGAATATACACAGCATCCTCTGCAAGACATAAAGCTGACATTTAGTACATCTTCACATAGTTACATTGATGTATACACCATACTGTAAATACTTTGAGACTTCAGATCATTTTGATTTTTCCCACTATTTTGTGAAGCTGTTGCCAGACAGCATTTGTCACACCGCACACCCCCACTGTAGCCTACTATAGCCATCTATGAGTACATTTCTGTTTTGGTATTATATTATATTGGATATTATAAGCTATCAAATCCTTCAGAGTCCACAAAGCTTTTGAATGGACTTCATAAAAGCTTCTCACCAAGACACCAGGGATTGCAGAGCAGGATGAATTTGCCAGACGCACAGGTCTTTTGGCTGCCCTGAGTGAACACGCACAGCTGAAATCCATAGCAGCCCACGGAGGCGGAGGCAGGAGAGGAGATGAATATGGAGGGGTTCTGGAGGTTCAGGCCCTTTGGGTCCAAAAAGGCTTTCCATTGGGAGGAAGGAACATTCTTGGAGAATGTGACTGGCATTACCATATAGAGGCGGCCTGAGGAGAGAAGAAAGTAAGCCAATTAGGCAAAGGGATTTTAAATTGTGGTTCACTGTTTGCATACAACAGTCATTCATCCAAAACAAAATCCTATCTACATATAAATCCAGACTACCTAGCGAAACTTTGATCCTCAGAGAGTCAGTCTTGGGGTTAAAGGCTTGGCCCTTCAGTTGCAGACTGACTCTAAATGGGGCTCCTCTTCGCACCACCAGGGCTTTGGAGCTGCTGAAGCCCTGTGTCTTGTGTCTCTCCTGGTTTTCAGATATTTCCAGGTTGACATTTTGTATTTTCATGTCTGCAAATGAAGAAAATAACAAAATAAAGAAATTGCTACAAAAAATGCAAAAAAAACAGTGAGATGACATGAAGAATAGAAAGATCATGAACAAAAAAAGGCAGGCTACAACAGTTAAATGACAAAACAGCAGAGCAAAAAAAAATAAAAATAAAGAGCTTACCTTTCTGAAGACAGATCTCACCTTCCATTTGTTAGTGTCTCTTTTTCAATGCAATGCGGTCACCCTCTACCGCTATATCAACCTTTGCCCCACCCTCTGAAAGAATTTCACACGTGGTAGTACGAAAGTAAACTGGTTTGCCACAATTGTTGCTAAGGCCCTCAAGTCATGTGTACCAAAAAAGGACGCCTCTCCTTTTTGACTAGGTCTAAGTGTACAGTTTCGTTTGTAAAGTAAGATTTACATGAGTAATCAGACACTCCCTATTTAAAAAAGAGAGAGCTGGACAGGATTTTGGAGTTTGGAGGAGTTTGTTGGGCGTAAACTCTTTTAACATGCTGCAGTTTTGCAATACAGACATGTAAAGTGTAGCAGGAGCAGCAACACTATTTAAGTTAGTAACACATTTCATTGTACCGTTGAGCCTGTACCTCCATAAGACCAATAAAACTTGAACTTGAACCTTTACTTTGAAAGCAAAAGGTGAATCTGTTTTACAGTATGTCATCAGGGTCAGATGCTCCACATGAATCCCAGAAGGGCAAAAACAACAAAGAGTGCCTTACTCTTACTTTATGTCCTGGGTTAATGTTACATTTTTACTTTTTCCTGTACAGTGTGTTTTGCTCTGTTTACATGGCTTCTTTTGTAATTTACTCATTTCAGTTTTTAATCTTTTCATTTATCAGGTGTTCTTTTGAACACTTTATTTTTGCTTATTTCTAAACTGATTTCAGATAATTTTATAATCATTCATTGTATGTAGATCTACTAAGTTTTCCTGATTAGCTTGTGTCATGACACTCATGAAGTACTCTGTGTGTATCATTCAAGAAATGGTCATGGCCAGAAAATGTATTAATATTGATTGGTTATTTTCTTTGATGGACATTGAAAGAATGTCTGTTGTCTATCTCATTTTTACTTCTTTTTTTTTAAGTTATTTGACCTTCTATAGTGTATTCGGAGGATCTACCTCTTTGGTCTATGAGTTAGATCCTGGTCTGAATGAAACTTTGTCAAATATATCTGTTTAATAAAATACACTAGTTGGGAGCATCACATAGTGTGGTGGGCCTGTTTTTATTGATTTGCTATTATTTACAGCTGTCTTCAAAGTTTGCTGTGCATTTATATTGGTCCAATTGGACCAATAAAACCCCATAATATATATACAAGAGTGCCATACCTCAGACATGGTAGGTACCATCAAGTGGCACTTCAAGGAGGAACCATGGTCGGTATTGACATCCGTACTTTGGATGTCTTGATGCCTATGAATTGTCTCGTAAATGACTGCAGTGAAAGACAGACAATGGTCTCTTTCATATAATTCAGGCCCCTTGTTAGCTTACTAAGATTCAGTCAGATTTTAATCAAAATCTTACAACCAAAACTAGATTTTATGAAACATGCATTGTTTTTGATCCAATTCTGAAGTCCCTTAGGTCTACAAGGTAAAGGGTTATAGTTCCTACTTGCCCTTTAATTGGTAGATATAAGATCAAGTTTACAAAATGCAGGCACACACTGTCATGCAGTGTTGCCATGTTTTCTCTTTCTATGCACACAAGCTCTTACACCCACTGCTTGCAGCCTGGGCAGTGTTACACAAGGACAAGGCGACTGAAGCGTGGGAGTTAACTTGGAACTGATTGTTTCCATTGACGTTAAGACTTGCCTAAACATAAAATAGCTTTATTGCGTAAATCATGTTCAAGTTTTGAGTTTCATATTCAAGTTACATATGAGTTGTCAATTTGTAATGACGGGTATGTACAGCACATTGGGTGGGAGGCATTTTTTGAGAATGAATATTGAATGAATATATGAAGTCCCGACAGGGACTGGTGCTCTATCTATTTATTTATTAGTTAGCAAAATGGACAATTTTAGGATGTTGAGCCACTAGAGTCTAGACAACGTCAGTGTGTTAGTCCATTGCAGGGTCCACCATTTTGGTCCAAACTGAAAAATATTAGTACTATAGTAATCTATATATTACTTATATAGTAATATAAGTATTGGATGGAGTGCCATGAAATTTTGCGCAAACAATCACGGTTCCTAGATGTTAGCATTTAGCTCAAAGCATCAGTGTGTCTGAATACAGACTCACATAGTCACATGCTGGCTCCAGGCTCTAAATATTGTTAAAATAAAATGGGAACTTGTTGATAATGGCAATTTAAGGATGCTGACACATAACATATCCTGGTACATTCTCATATTTCCAAGTCAACATCTATTTTCTGGTACGTTCAGCTTCAAAATGACACTAGTTCCCCCTTTAGGACAAATTACATCATTAGGCAATAAATCTTAACTTTTACATATAATATATCCTTTTATCTTAAAGGCAACATATAACAACCAGAGGCTGAATAAATACTCATATCCTTTATTTAAGTATTATACAAAGTAGAAGTCATACCTCTAAAGTTTTACTTAAGTACAGAAGTATCCATGCAGAATACCCCATTCAAAGTGTAATTTAGTATGTATAATTTTGTACACTGTTGCATTAATATGTAAGCAGAATTCAGATGTTGTAGCAGGCCAAGACCAAGCTAATATTACTGTTGGTCAATTTATCCTAAAACATTCCATCATATAGTGAATGCTGATCATGTTTTATATGTAATGCTTTAATCTGCTAATGTTCAAATAAAATAAGAGGACTTGAGTTAAATGAACAATATTTTCCTTTTAAATGTAGTGTAGTCCTAGCCGAAAGTACTCAAGTAAAAGTACTTAAAATCAGTAAAGAGTGCGATAGTTGAGTGAATCATTTGTAGACAAGGTCATACAGGGTCAAGAATGTTGTGCTAAGCCTTTGATTATGGCACACCTTTGGCTTTTAAACAGACAAAATTATTAGTATGTTTAGAATAACTTCTACATGCACATCCAGTATTTCTTGTGCAGGTGCTACAGTGTGGAGCTTAATGGCTTAAAGATTTCAGTGTTAGATCATTAGTAATAACACACTGAGTAATAGTGTTTCCTTACAACATAGAATACTCCATATTTAATTCAATTCTAGTTATAGTATCAAATCATACCAACAGTTATACCAAGAAACTTTACAGATAGAACAGACCACACTGTTTAATTTATAATTCTGTTAATTCCCCCAGGAGCAAGCATTTAGTGCAACAGTGGCCAGGGAAAAACTCCTTTTTTACAAAGAAAACCTCAGACAGACCCTGGTTCTTGGTAGGCGGTCTGACGGTGCTGGTTGGGGGTGTAATGAATAGTGGCAATAACAGTCACAGTCTGATAGCTGAAGGCTCTGGCTCCCATTCTACTTTTAGAGACTCTAGGAACCACAAGTAACTCTGCATTCTGGGAGCGCAGTGCTCTAGTAGGACAATAAGGACCTAAGAGCCCTTCAAGATAATATGGTGTTTGACCATTTAGAGCTTTGTAGGTCATGAGAAGGATTTTAAATTCAATCCTGGATTTTACAGGAAGCCAATGCACAGAAGCTAATACAGGAGAAATATGATCTCTTTTCTTAGTTCTTGTCAGAACACGCGCTGCAGCATTCTGGATCAGCTGGAGAGTCTTAAGGGACTTATTTGAGTATCCTGATAATAAAGAATTACAGTAGTCCAGCCTGGAAGTAACAAATGCATGGACTAGTTTTTCAGCATCATTTTGAGACAGGATGTTGCTAATTTTGGCAATGTTACGAAGATGAAAAAAGGCTGTTCTTGAGGTTTGATTTAGATGGGCGTTAAAGAATATATCTTGATCAAAAATAACTCCTAGATTTTTTACAGTAGTGCCTGAGGCCAGGGCAATACCATCCAGAGTAGCTATATCTTTGGATAATGAGGTTTTGAGGTGTTTAGGCCCCAGCACAACAACTTCAGTTTTGTCTGAGTTTAACATCAGAAAATTGTAGGTCCTCCATGATTTTATATCTTTAATGAATGCTTGACATTTAGCTGACTGACTGTTCAGGTTCTCTTCAATATAACCTGCATACTGCTTTGCAGAAAAAAGATGCTCAGCCGTGCAATGGCTCTTCATACTAAAAACAAATTACTGCTGCAATTTTTAAAATAAGGCCTTATTTTAGTTTTATTAATCGGTGTTATACAGAAGAAATATTATTTTACCAAATCACTTGGTTCTGATATTGTTGATATTAAAATGTTTGTGTCTTTGTGTTTTAGCAGGTTCACAACATATAAAAGCATTTCAGCCTGTTTCGCATTAAACAACTTTTTGTCTTTTATTCTGTGGCAGTTGTCTTTAGTGACATATACCTGGAAAATTAAAATCAGACAAAACAATCATACTAGGTAAATACAGATATGGCTATTTAAAACAGATTTTGTCTAACAATAATGTTATACAAGTTGGCACACAAGATACACAAATGTCAATAAATCAAACATTAACAAACCAAATTAAGTCCTACAGTTAAAACTATAATCTAAGAATAATTTTAAAAAGGCAACATTCAGCAATATTTGAAATATTAATAATTATAAAAAATAATAATGATTTTCACGTATTGTAGAGAGCTGGTCCATTGTGAAGAATACTAAAACTTCATTTTCTAAGCAGCAGTCCTTGGCTTATTATAAACAAGGAAGTCTGTTATGTCATGCCACACATTGCTGTCATGGTAGAGGTAGTTCATTGAGGACTGCAGTGAGGGCTGGAGGGTATGAGGGTAATACTCAAACAGCCACAAGACAATACCCCACACCAGGGTGGCGAAGAGTGGGAAAGGGTCATGTTTAGGCTGGGGGATAAATCCTTTCTCTACGGCCAGCCGAGACAGAGCGAACAGGATCCTGGACAGCAAGTACATGTTGATCTAGACGAGAGCAGAGAGGTGAACACTTGACGGGACCAATTACAGTCTTGAGTTTATGATGATGTGCTTGGTAGTGTACAAATAGGATAAAAGGACAGAGCAGGTGTGACAAAACAAAGGAATTTCTGGACTACAGGCGTATCATACCTGGCTGTTGATGTTGTTGTTATCTCCAAACACTAACCATCCTCCAACACATGCAGCCAGAAAGGAGTGAGACTGCAAACTTTTCCCCTGGCATCTCTCCTGCAAGGTTTGCAGTCCTTTGTATGTAAACACAAAGCATGCCAGGTTGCGGGAGTGGGTGTACGTGGCCTTTAAAATGGCTTTGAGCTTGTCCTTCAAACTATCAGAGAGAAGAACAACTTGTTCAGAATAAGAGATGAATATTGGTGAATATTGTACTAGCAATGTACTGATTTTTAGGGGGCGGGGATGTTTAAAAACATTACAGCTCAAATCCTTACCTGCCACTTCTAAACAGAAATGTCATTACCAGAGCATGTGGTGCTCTGATTTTGGCCCCATAACTGAGAAGAAATAAAAATACACTAACATTAAAATGTCAGTGCTGTCTGAAAACACATTTGGCTACAAAATAAGGTCAAACGTCCTCAATGCTTTTAGTATAGTCAATAAAACTAATACTATGTGTTGCCTTAAGTTACCTTGGTGGCTCCAGGCAGCTAAAGCTAGCCACCACTGTAATACTACAGCAGATAAGACAATAGTAAGTCATGTAAGACCATGTGTACGACTGGGTTAACGTTAGCTACTTGCTAGCTGTGTGGTAGCTAAAGAAGTAAACTATGGTAGCTTAGCAGCCGGCTAGCTAGCTAAGTTACTGTTTTGGGTGTTTTTACTCACACGGCGCCGTTTCTGAATCCTTTCAACACTGCCAATGCCGCTTTGTACTTCTCTTGTTGCAGCAGATTATTAACGGTATACAGAAGAGTTTTTGTCAGATCAGGACCTGCCATGACTTTCAATCATACAGCTGACAGGACACAAAACCATATGATTAAAAAGTCTTCTTCTTCGTCTTCTTATTTCCGGCGGACTCGATGCCTTGTGGCACATTGCTGCCTCTCACAGGTCGGGATCATCATGGTTAGGTTCCTACATGTATTAAAAGGGAACTACTTTTTTAATGTATATGTTATTCCAATGGACTGAGACAGTCCAAAAATATTAGTCAACATTAACAACCCTCTCCTAAATCTACACAAAACTCAAATCTGTGATGTCATCAAGTTGTCTGGGAATGCTCCATAGACAATGAATTGGAAAAGATGTTATGGATGACGCCGAGCACGCAAGGGAATGTTATAAGCATATGCATACATATTCTGTTTCAGAACTGAGAACACTACTTATCAAGCAATATCACACGTCACAGGTGTGATTTAGTCGTGGGTATGAGATGGCAGGCAGAGCTGACGATAATCACAGTCATGATAATATTCAGTAGGCCTACAGCAGCACATCTAAAGTGATATTGCTGTTATACAATCACAATTTATTAGTTAACCGTGATAAGCAAAAACAGATAATGATTAGTCATTTATTTGGTTGCGCCAACACAAATACTGGATACTGTTCCTTTACACTAGCTTTTTTATTTAAAAAAAATTAACTTGTTTCTTCATTTGCTGTGTGAACGTATTGAATAATGTAGGGTTAGGAGTACCGCTTAAAAATCATGTTGTTACTGTATTTACTGTGGCTGTTTGTGCAGTTAGGCTGCATACCAAAACTGTGGTAACTTTAATAATTGCATTAGTCATTCAGCTATTGTATTATGTAAGTGAGTTTTAGGAAATTTAAAAACGGCCGTAATTATTTGAGTAGCGCCAATTTAAGGGCGTGCACACTCAGAGTATGATACATTCTCCATGCCAACACCCATTTTCACTGCAAAGGTCATACATTAAAACAGCACTTTAAGTGCTTTGCACAAAATTGTCTCTTTGATCACAGAAGAAAGCATCAAGAAAGTTGAATATGGTTTCATATCCTTTACTTAGGTAAAAGTAGTAATAACACAAATTAAAATGAATGCATTCAAAATGTTACATTATTTTCTAGTATTTTAAGTATCATCAGCAAGATAAAATCAAAATATCAAAAGTAAAAGCACTCATGCAGAACGCCTTTCAGATTGTCATACTGCATGTATGCTTAGATTATCGCTACTGTGGCATTAATGTGTAAGCAGCATTCTAGTTGTGGACTTTAAAGAAATTGTAATAAATTCAGTGTAGGATAGTCAAAAAAATGTTGCCTAATTAAAACTTCCAAAGTGTCATGCAGAAGCCCAGTGTTTAAATCATTTTATTATGGTTTTCTCAATCAATCCAGTCCATTGTTACATGAAACCCATCCTTCAAATAAATAGTATTCAACCTTGACTTGCACTTATCAAAAAAGTTAGAGCTTCAAAAAAAAAAAAAAAAGAAAAAAAACAGTGATTACACTATAAACATGATTTACAATGCAATCAGTACAAATAAAACACTACATTGCATATTTCTATACATTTAACGGCTCCATGAGCTCGAATAGAGCGGTGATTAAACAGTGAAGTGGTTAATTCAACCAGTTGGGAGTGTCAAGGTGCTATATTATTAGCTGTAATCTGTTAAGATATTTAACAGTAAATATTTTAAATCAAACGTTTTCATCAAATGTTCTTCTCAAATGTTCAACATAATCTCTTCACAAGGCTGCACACCTGAAGGTACACACTGAGTTGTGTGTGTGTGCGCGTAGATTACTGCCAGAAAGGGGAAAAATGTGACATAATGTAAAACAAATGACACAATTAAGAGTAAAGTGAGGTATTTTGCCTGACTGATGGTCGTTACACCTGTCAGTGATGGAGCGCTAAACCCTTTTCCTGCAATACCAGCATTGACATTGTGAAATGGCATACAGCCACGTGTCATACTTGGGCAAATTCATGAGCAACATTTATGGATATGTTCTATTACTTTTACTAAGAACTTATAGTGAATTTGCTAAAAACTGTTTTAGTAATTAAAATGTTTCAATGATCTGGGATACACATTGAAATAAGTCCAAATAATTAACACCATGCGCGCACACGCACAAGCACGCTTTGACAAGTAGTTAAAAAAAATATCACTTTACAAATTGAAATTCTGTTAGAATTTTGTACGCAAGATTGAACCTCACAGTGTTACCCACTAATATAATAAACCAACAAATAGTGACAACTGATGTAAAGTGTGTAATCATTTAGGGGATTTTAAGAACTGATTCCACTTGGTGACTTTTTAGACTTTAGAGTTAAATGGCTAACAAAAAAAATAAAATCCTTTGGTAGATTGGTTCCATTGTCATTTTCTTAAAGTGATACCTACCAGATACTAAAAAAAAAAAAAAAAACAACTTTAAAGTTTGATGATCGCAGAGGTATTTTTGGAAAAGACATGAAATGTGCTAAAATCCTACTGTACAAATCTGAATACCTAACACCCTATAAAACTAGGGCCACTTGTATTACATTAATTCTAATCTCAATTATCAACTTATGCCTGCAACTTTTAAGGGGTCAACTGCTTAGATAAAATAACTGTATTCAGATATTAAACACATGGTCTACTTCTTAAGTATATTTACACAAACCGCATTGGTCACTAAACACATTAAAACAGTCAGGTATCAGTATCTTCATTAATGACCTAGGATAATACTTAATTTCTGGACAACTAAAGACTTGGCTACCTTTCAGTGGGAATAGGTCATTTTTCAACAACAACAATCATTGTTCTCTATTACAAAGTAAATCCTAGAGCTCCCACTTCATTAGTAACAGTTCAGAATTATCAAGAAAAGACCAATTTTTTCAGTCTTCCAGACTGATAGTGGAATTGACCATTCATGGTTTAAAAAAGGCTGATATTACATACAGCACAGATTATTTTGGGAAGGCAAAGTTTTCAAATTAAAATCACAACCAAACCTGTTTCACCATAGACACTTGCAAATATGCAAAGGTTCTCCTTTTCATATTGAGAATTGAAATCAATAGTAAATGCTGAAACTTACCAGTGTTACAAGTGTTATAAAATGATAAAACAAATCACTGTTTGGCTCTATTATTGGCAAAATTGTTTTCTACAAAACTATTGCACATAAAAATACAACCTCTCTTAAGAACAATCACAAACAGCTTACAGCTCACATAACTATGTGCAAACTAGTTCAAAGTTTCAACTTATTAGAAAAGTTAAGAAATCAACCTGTCAGAAAAGGAGAAATTATCATGATCTCTCATTTTTTTTTTTTTTAAGATATATATATATATATATATAGATATAGATATATAGATATATAGATATATATAGATATAGATAGATATATATATATATATATAGATAGATAGATATCTATATCTATGTATATCTATATATCAAAGTTAATAAAGAAACTGCGTATGTGCTAGGAGATTCAGCCCAGTCAGTCAGCTGTTAACAAAAATACTCAAAATACGTCCATTCATCCAACCTAAAAGTTGTGTCTGAAAAGCCTCAAACCATATATGTGCCTTTGATGTTACTTTTAGATATGAACCTCTTATTTTAAGTCAAAACGGACAAATATTGTTCTTTTCTCTAAAATTCTAGTGCATAGACCCCACAATGCGGCTCTTAAGTCACTACAGCACGGATTCATGTGTAGAAATTTGCACTTTCGCAGCAAATGCAGACATGATAGGGTAAGACAGGCATGTCTTCTACCTCCATCGCCTGATAGTGGGCTGACCAGGGCGAAGGGACATGAGCTTGATTCAGGTGGATCATGTAGATGGGAAGTGAAACAGATTGATGGGGATTCACAGGTTTCTTGCAGAATAAATTACTTAGTGACAAAAAAAAAAAAAAAAAAAAATGCTTAGAAACAATTGTTGCTAAACATTTTATGTGAGAAAATGAAGATGTGTATGTCCATCTACCAGTTTATAAGCAGCTTCTGACTGCAAGGAAAAAATCGGAGGATCCATTGCTCTTGTCTGAAATGGATCTTGCATCCAAGCCCACCCTGTTCCATCCAATCCTCCTGCTCTTGTTGCGTCACTCCTGCCCAAAGCCTTCTGTCTCTTCTATGGCGAACATCAGCTTCTCCTTAAGCTGCTCATAGCTCTTATAAGGAGGGAGGTCCAGACGATTAAAGCTACATAGAGAAAAGAGAAAGAAACTAGATGACTCTTCACATAACAGAAATATATTGGCTATCTCCAACATTCTTACCTTAAATCTCTTTACGCACAGAAGTGAAACCAAGTGTTTCAATCCAAAAGATTTTGACATAACAGCTGAAAAATCTCTCCAGGGTCATTCATGAAATTCGGACTTATCTGGTGAGAAATGTTCACTTACTTCACTGCTGCACTAGTTTCTCATGACGCTGCATAAAAGGATCTGCTAAACAAAAACTGTAAACTGTATTACTCAAGGAGCAATGTATTCAAAAAATAAAAATAAAAAAATGCCAAGTTAAATGCCAAATTAAAATCTAACAATAAAGGAATACTTGTGACTGGTTGAATTAGAAATGACTAAGAGGGTTTGATCATAAAGTTTAATACCCCTGAGGACTTAGGTTAGGGCTGGACAATTAATCAAATTTTAATCACAATCACGATTTTGGCTTCCCACGATCAAATTTGCCTAATCAAGCAATATTTTAAATGAGTCATTCCGTTCATAGAACACTGCGTTTTTTTTGCAAAGCCAATCTACCGCTCCGTAACCACTGTCTGATCATGTGCCAGTCAGAGATGTTTCCTGCACCACGCAGCTTAGTTTCTAAATGTAGACAGTCAGTTAGCTCACAGGGCTCTAGGGTGCAACTAACATCTTTCCTAGGTCGGAGCGGTGCACCTATTGTCCTCGCATCAGCTGCCTCTCCGCAAACGAAGCAACGTAGTTTATATTGACATGGTTTAATTTTGCATTACATGACCCATTTCTTCTGTAAAGCCGTGCCTGTGTTTGGATCTCTCCTCTTACTCTCCGCACAGCCCCGCCCCCATTCACTCACACACTGCTCCCTGGCAACATGGAGACACATTGGTGACAGCGCCGGTCCACACTTCTGACATTTGTCAGCAGTTTTGTTATTAACACAGCTGTATATTGTTAAGCATGAGAGGCAAACCAGTATTTGTACCAGTGTTTCTGCTGGTAACTCTGCTATTGCGGAGGCCACGGCGAAAAACAGAAGAAGTTATTGAATGCAAATGACTTCAGTTTGTAGATTAACAGCGTGAGACACAGCCTGCTGGACCTGGGCGAGAGATGTGACCCATGGCCAGAATATCATATTTCATGAAAATGGTAGTGCAGTGACGATACAGACATTTCATACACACGAGGTGTGTAACTCCGCCATTCAACCCGTGCTAGACCCATTCATAATGAGTCAGCAGGCACTCTGAGTAGCATACGCTTCAATCCATCGCACCCCCGGTCTTCCCTAGCTCTTTTATTCACTCTATAATTGTTGTTGAAAACAAGTGAAGGAGCTTTCTCAGAGATATAATTTAAATACATCCTAGGCTATTTATTTCAGATAATTTTCATTTACATGTGTTGCAGCTGTATATTTTCAATAGGGAAGGAAATCCTGTCTTTGCATTTTATGTCAATTCCAATATGTTTTAATAAAAGACCTTTTGAAAAGTGGCTTTGACCTTAAAACTGAATATTTAGCTCACTTTGGTATGAAAAAAAAGAAGTATATATTGTGTATCGTCATTCAACCGAAATCAACTCATCAAATCAAAATCATCTCAAACCGAGATATGATTTTTAGTCCTAGACTAGTAGAAGATTTCTAGCACAATATAAATAAATAAATAGCCTATGTGACAAATTTGTTTAGGTAAAAAACGAATAATCGTGATAATTAATCGTGATCTCAATATTGATCAAACTAATCGTGATTATCATTTTGGCCATAATCGTGCAGCCCTAAAGTTAGTAAAATAACTGGCCTTACCATGTGTGGCTTCGTGGAAGCCAGTTCTCTTTGCCCACTTTCTCAATGCAGAACTTTTGAGGGCCGTTGCTTCCTATATTAATAAAAAGCATGAAGAAAATGAAATCAAGAAGTCAATTCTGGTGTGATACACAGTGTGCCAGTGCGCATCTGTCAATTACGCGTACCCATCAGGTCAGCAAAACCACCCACAGGAAGGCGACAGGTTCCTGTGACAAACTGCAGCAGTCTCATCCTCTTCTCATTATCCATCTCCTTCACAAACTGTCAACAGATTAGTTTGGTTAATACCACTTAGCAAATTCATATAAGCAAATATATTTGTAATTTTCCTAAATTCACAAGTCTCTAAACTTTACTAAGAGCTGTTTAAAGCTTTGGACCCAGTGAAGACTCAGCCTCTGAAGTGACAGCAATAAAAAAAACGATCCAATCCAAAAAGGTCTTAGTTACGAGATTAAGAGAAATTAAATCTTTAGACAACATCAAACTGCACTACTATTATTAATTTACTATAGAAAAAGAGCAAACTCAAAAAGGACAAATAACAAATGGTGTTTTGATCTTTCAGTTTGACTAAACATGAAGAGTCTGTGAACAACTGTATGCACCAACCTGCCAGAACCAGAGGATCTGTTTGCTGCTTCGGGCATAATGCCTGTAGATTGTGCTGCGCTGCCAGTCCATCAGGTCTATCTCCTGCATCCCACACAGCATCACCTAAAGTCAAGAAGGAAGCCAGATCTTTATTGTGTAGACAACACACTCAAATTTGGATACATTTCTCCTGCAGAATCAACACTTTTTTTGAAAGACCAACGCAATCCCAAACTTTCCTGCTTTGGTAAAAGTTGTGGAGAATAGGTCTAGTTACACTACCTCTAATTCCTTAGCATCAAAGTATTGAAGGTATTGCTGGGGCAAAACTTCATTGAAGCCCTCAAAGAATGCTTGAGTCTGCTCTTCGACACCTCTGGACAGCCTCCACTCTGCCACCAACCTGCGTACAGAAATATGATATGATAAAACATAATGAAAAACAAATAAATCTAAAAAAAACACTGGATCGAAGAATCATGGCTGTTTAAAAAAATGACGCAGATAACTTGTAAGTGTTTTGATCAAAAAAGAAGTGCAATACCTAATTAAAAATGTGTAACTCATTTGAATGCTGTCATTCTACTAAATGGGATGACTTGGTTCACATGCAATACTGTCTAGAAGATTGTCTGAGTTTGACTGTAAGAAATTTCAACCTGTTATACTATTGCACGCCGGCCTATATAAGATTATCAGTGTTCTGTGTAATGTATTTGATATAAAAGGGAATGTAAATGGGGTAGTTGAAGACAGATGGTGGAAGAGAATTAGTAAAGGATGCAACTGTACCTGATGTATTCCTCCTTATTTTCCTCAGTTACTTGGATGTTCCCTCCATCTGGTTTTAGTTCATGGGTGGTGACCTCCCCCAGGATCTCCTTGTCAACAGAGAAGAACATCTCCAGACCACACTCCTCTATGTTGTTATCCCTGCAGGCCAGAGTTATTATCAATAACAAAATCCACCTACCAATACAGTTACCAAATACGTTTTTTAGATGTTACATCTTTTTTGTGTACTTAGCAACTGTTCCCAGGCTAAGGAATATTCGGGCACATAATCAAGGTATGTAACTTTAATCTACCTCCTGACAAAAAAGAAAATAGAGTTTCCCAAAATGCATAACTTCTACTTTAAAACCTCCAAAGAACCCAAGCTCCACTCATCACTTAAAAAAAAAACAACCAAAAAAAACATGACAAACATGATAGCTTGTCCATCTACTCATGCCAACCCTCACTATTCTCACCATACTTGTCACGTGTCTACCCACCAACCAAGTCACATATTAACTTTCGTATCCCCAGACCTACTTGATCCAGATAAGTGAGTTGTAAAACTCTGGATCTATGGACTCCAGGTCTTTGAGAGCCAAAGGTTTGTTCAGAATACGCTTGTAGAAGGGTAGGGAGAAACCTGTGTCGATGAATTTGCCATGGAACAAGGCCTAGAAAGAAACAATGCAGGAGAGACGGGTAAACAAATGTAATAAAAACAATAGCCAAATACAATAAAGTAGAAAACTAGATCTAGTAGTATGAGAAGATTGACTATTTTGTCAATTAACAATAACAAAAAGAAGTATTCCCACCAGAGCTATAAAGGCATATCTATAAAGCCCACATGTATAATTTTCTTTTAAATTTTATATTTCAAATCTGCTCATAAGTATAAAATCTCAAAAAAGATTTTAAAGAATAATTCATGATTTACACTTCAATCATTATGCCTTTTGCCACACCAACTTGATCCACTTTGTGGGCTAAAGTAATAATGCCATAACATTCAGATCAAATACTGATTGCACACAAGTAACTGCGTTGACACATTGTGCAGATACCATGGCAATGAAGCGTCCTATGAACTTGAAGTACTTGAGGTGATCAGGGTTGATGTAGGAAGCAGGGTTGATCTGCAGACAGTAGTTGTCTTTGCCAGCATACTCAAACAAGCAGTACATGGGGTTCAGTACTTCATGAGAGAGCAAAAAGAACCATTCCCTGAAAATAAAAATCGTAGGACAAAAAGAATTAAGTGGTAGTGGTAATTCTGGTTGAGGTGGTTTGCAAAACCCTGTAGGTCAGGGCTTTTATTAAGAAATTAATTTTAGATTATTATGTTAAACAGGTTTTGTGTTTTTTTGAGGGTGGTGTCAAAAAAGATACAAATGAGAACAAAACACACCTTAGGAGTCATGCAATAACACACGTGATTGAACAAAAAAGTTGACATTACCTGGCCACACCTCCGTAGTCCAAACCTTCCTCTCCAGGGAAAATGATCCATAGTCTCCGCCTCAGATCTTGAGGGTGAAAGCTCATGATCTTTAATTTCAGACAAATAATTACAAGTTACACACCTCAAACATTACCAAGACAATATTACAGAGAACTGAAATAGAAGACATTGAAAGGATTACCTGCTGAAATGAATCCTCAAACAGGGTTTTCCTGGAGACGTTAATCTTAATGTGCTGAGGCATGGACAATTGCTGAGAGGGGTGGGGGGGGGTTACATTTTTAAACCATTTAAATGCTTTGAACACCAGTGAACATTTTTTTTTTTGCACTTTGCACACTCAAGTACTAAGTGCCCACAAAGTAGCAGCATGAAGATAAAGAAAGATACAACAATCATGAGAGATAAAGCATTTCAACACCTGTTGTGCAGCACATACCTGACACCAGAACCTAAAGTATTGCACTTTGGCTTTGAAGTCCCTGACATAGGTTATCTGTGGCCCATTCTCACTGCGGAAAAGACCAGAAGAACCCTTTTCAATATCAATTCAACAAAGCACATTTAGTTAATGTGTGTACACGTATGTCGTCCTTGACTCACATCCATTACTTGGAAAGTGACGTGAAATTATGCTGCCATTGTATTACAGTAGTTGTTTAGGGATGCTCTATTCAGGCTTTTCAAAATGATCGTAACGAGGATCATCACATGCGATACCATTTATTAATTTCCATGGATGTAAACCAGCGTTCATCTATCTATCTGAGAAAGGCATTGCTTTTAGGGACAGTACATTTCTATCTAAATTAAATTAATCTGAATCTTCAGGCTACAGCTCATGGACAAGTTTCAGTTTTTAAAAAGGCAGATGACCTGAAGTGAGTGCTCCGCCTGTACAAGGTGTATTCAACTTACAGTGAGGACTTCCCCGTGCGAGGGTCAATGTAGGTTGTGGTTCGCCTGTTGTGGTCTACAAAGTAGGGAATGCCATCTACAGTGAACCTCATCTCCCAACCCTCCGGCAGGGGCTTGTCATTCAGCAACCTGAGCAAGACAAAAACACATAAATATACACATCAATTGTTTAAAAGATAGACAAAAAGCATTAATAACCAAGATTCACAAAATATATAAATGTTTTGCCAGCAGACAAAAATAGCAGACATTACAATATTATGCTATATTTGTGCTTTCCTTTTATATGTAATAAATGTTAAATTTGTATGTATTATTTTTTCTTTATTAAATTATTTTTCTGAAGCAGAATTTCCAAACATTGAGGTTTTCTTGATGTAAACAGGGTCACATGATGGTTGATATTCAGATAGATCTTTTCAGATTGATATTAATATTCAATATACATTATTAAAGATTAAGAAATAAACTTTTGCTCAATGAAGATCTCTATTATTTTGAAAACATCCACAGAAGAATGCCCTGCTCAAATCTACATCTTAAATTAATTGTAAGGGTCAAGAGAATTACATCAGCCTAAAGACAGGAATATGAACCAGGAAAGGTTGGATAAAGCATGCCCGTAAAATAGGAAAATAGCAGGGATTCCTCCGTACTTCATTAACTAGAGACCAGGGCCTGAAGTTAACTTTTTTGACCACCTGCCAGTGTCACTTTTTACCAGCCAGTTTTTTTGCCTCGTTATACAACGAACAGGAATTGCTGTGTCTCTATGGTCCTATCATGTCCTATTCATTGTAGCCTACTCATGGACATTATTCCGTCATCACATGCTGTAGTACGGGGGCCCAACTTCATTATCCAGCATAAAAAGCATAATTTCCTATCCTGGGCTTGGACACATTCATACAGTTTGTATAGTAAAATTACTTATTGGACTTTTATTTATCATTGCACCTACAATAATGTAGCTGTCCTCAATTTAGGTCATCCCGTACATCTCATCTGCACTTTTTCCTGCATCCACCGTGTGTGATTGTGTCGTGTGTGTGCATGCGTGCATCAGTCTCGGGGGGAACGGAGCAGCAGCCCCGCCCATGCGGCGAGCAGAAAGGATTGAAACAGCAGCAACTTTCAGCAACTTTATAGTGAAAAATCGTTACAGCATTCATTGATGTTAAAATGTGTACATGTTAGAAGGACGTCTTTCACTGTAAGTTGTGTTGGTAAATGTGAGCAACAAGGAAATGAATTTGACACGATCTCAGTCCCGCTTGGTCAGTGGCTGCACGTGGGACTGCTGGGATTTCGCAAGTAATGAAAACACGATAGGGGGCCCCAGCTGTCAATCAATGTCTTCCAGTAATGCGGGCTTTGGCGGGTGGTCGGTGCTAGTGCTACTAAACAGTATTTCAGTCAGATGCTCTTTCCTTTGTGGACACATAACTTCCTCATTAATAGCTATAGTAATAGTTTAAGGATTCAGTGCAAGCACAGTTTAGAGCAAATACTGCTGACAATCGTGTTAAAATCCAATAAATATTTTTTTTAAAGCTTTAACTTATGTTAAAGCTATAGTGCGTAGTTTCTGTTGCGTCCATGAGGAATTCTAAGTTATGACAACAACACTGTTGAAGAATTCACATGATGTAAGCCTTCAGTGATCGCAGGATAAAAAAATATAATGAACTCTTCAGAAGAGGTAATTATCTTGTAAAGAGTTTTATGGACTTAGACTTTTCTTTATTGATCCCTTTGGAATGACTCCCACAAGGAAATTGAAATTTCCAGCAGCAGCTTACAAAAAAAAAAAATAATAATAATAAAAAGTATAAAAATACAGTACAGAGAGAAAAACAGTATAAAAATAACACCACCCACCACCTTTGGCTATAAAAAAGACCTTTAGCATAAATTATTAGTTAAGGGAAGTTAGTGTCCAGATATGTATGTGATTATATTATTAATTACTGAGCTGATAGTCTTAATTAGTTTTGTATCAACTAATTTTATAATGGCTTGAATGTAACGGATGTTAATATTAAATTAACAGTATAGCTTTAAACATTTCTACATTCTATACTTTCACGCCTCCAAGATTGTTAGTATGTGTTTGTCCGGTCATTGTCCACCTGCTGGTAACTCATTGCAATTTAGAACAGCTCTACTACGTCCTGAATATAATTGGTTTCCTATTTTAAGATGGTAGTAGTAATTTTATTTATTCCATATGAGTCATTCCCTTCTCCATACTTCACTCCTAATGCCAGTAAGAACTGATTTTCTACTGAAGTGTTTTAGAAATACTGGAAATGAAGTTGCTAGCACATTAGCGCCTCTTACAGACAATAAAATAAAACTACAGATACTGTTAGACAGAATCAAGGTATAACATTATGAAGATACACATTACATAACACACAGGCATACACTCACCCTTGTGTCCTAGGGTCCTCCCACTGTGTTGCCCGAGTCGGGTGATGAACAAAATACACTCTGCCATTGGAGTCTGTTCTCTTCTCTGACATCAAGACACACACACACACACACACACACACACAGACACAGACACAGACACAGACACTTCACTGTCCTGCATTTTGAATTACATCACAATTTTACTGGTTTTTTTTCCTAACATTTCAGGAACTACAGCTAAAATAAATGTCAAATTCTCAGTGATATTTACCCCAACCATGTGGCAGAGGTCCCAGCGGGTCAAACTCTTTGTTGGCTGTGGCTGCCAACTGGTCTTGAAGCTAAGTCAAAGAGAGAATGGCACAAATGTTGATTAAGTCTATATAATAATTTTTTTTTTTTTAAAGAGTATAAACTGCCTTTATCACAGACTGTTAAAGCCAACCAAACTGTAGTATAGTTCAAATGTATCATGAAGTAAGTGTAATCTACTTCATAGCATTCTTATCTCTGTTCCCACATTTTGAAGGTCCCTTAACCATGTGACTTAATTGTTAGCCATTATTAGGATAATCTAGAGTCATGCACAGCCATCCTCATTTGAGTCCATTTCAGACCTGAGAGCCAAATTAGACTTTAAAAACACTGAGAAGGAGAGATAGATGCCACACATGTAAACTTAGAAAATAATGTCAAAGACCAGCACAATTTACAGCAGTGTTTGTTAGAAAAATTATGATACATACTTTTTCTCTGATTATTACTAAAACTTTTTGCATAAGAATACCATATTATACAGATCACTCTAAATGAGATAACCATGGAGCCATTGTCTGTCCTTGTGAAAGGCAAAGGATGTTTCTGGGGGTGGGGCAGAGCAGATTCCCAGACCAAATGAGATTAACTGACATCAACGTTGTTATGACTTTGTATTAACATCCACTTTGTATAAATAAGCAGCAGTGAATAGCTTCCAGTTAACCATTTTCTGTACTATTCTGTAGTATGGAAACTGTCACCTTGTGTTCACAAGTAAAAAATGAATTTTGATATAACTTCAGTGGTTCCTGTCTATTCTTGATGATGAAATTATTCTAACAGTTTCCTATCATGATAAACCCTCATGGTGTTTATGGCTGTTGTCAGATGATTTATTTCAAGCAAGCACAATAATTATAATAGGTGACCTTTGTAGTGCATGCACTGCCTGTAAAATCAAGAAACAAAAAGTTAAATTCTGCCTCTGCAAGGTCTACAAATCCCTTCACTTTAGGGAGCGAGCCTATATTATACTGTAGCCACAAAACTTTACTGTGTTATATTATATTGTATTTTATTATGTTTTACACCAAAAACATGTTCGGCTTCTTGTTGCTTCACTTGATATTTGAGCTTTACTGTGCAAAATGATCTATGCGCAGAGCTTGACACTGATATGCAATTTTCACAATTGGAAAGTTTCTGTGCTTTGTGACACAAAGTATTTAAAGCAGAGTAAGTTTATCAAAACAGATAAATGGTATGTGCTTCATGTCCCGTGAATGTAAATCCAAATCCAGCAACCAAACAGTGACTGCTCTCACCCCATAAATGAACCTCTGGTTAAACTGCTGCATGGCTCCCTGCAGCTGGCTGCGCTGGTGCTGCCACTCTTCATAGTTACGCACAGACTCCTGTGTGGGGCGCTGCCACGTAGTAGTTCGGGTTATGTGGTCGACATAGTACACCCTACCCATTGGGTCCACCCTGCGCTCCCACCTAGGACCAAAGGACCAAAGTAAAAAGAAGGCAATGCTCAGCTGACAATGTAGGCTAAATGGCAAATATGTGTCAAAGCTCCACCTGACATCCATGTGAATACAAGACACGTTTTAATTTTTCCGGTATTTTAAATACATCCCTGATATTAAACCTAAAAAAAATAAATGTAATAGTTTAACTCTACAGTAGCCATAAAATATGAAAAAGTGGCTAGACCACACAGATTGATTTGCAGCGTTCAATTCTGCAAACAGAAAAAAATATGTATGTATTAATCTGAAATCATTGTTCTTGTTTGTGACTGCACAGTCCAACAGAGCAGAGCAAGAACCATGTTAGTATTCATGGTATTAAAAGATTATTAAAGTGTGTTGGTACCCTGAAGGGAGAGGATCAGGCCTTTCCCAGCTTGTCCTTTTCTCAATGTGATCCACAAAGTACATACGTCCGTTCTGGTCCACCCTTTGCTCCCATCTGGAAGAACAGGTGAGTGAAAGAAGACAAAGCACAGGAAAAAGGATTTGGATGGTGGTCAACCGCAGAGCAAACTGATTCTGTCACTGACAAACTACAATTCCTTGAAATACTAAAAACATTGCTACATAGTAAAAAACACACAAATTGTTTCTATGATTGCAGTATAATATGCCTGTCAACAGTGGCTAGAGCAAAGACTTGCAGAATCAAGTGTAGTGCCTTGCTCTTTTACCCTGGTGGTAAGGGACCATTGCTCATGGGTGTGATTCTGGGAGTGGTTGTGGCTAGAGCTGCTGAGGCAGAAGTCTCTGGTTTGGGGCCACTTGCTGTCTGTAAAGAACCTGCCGCTGCTGCTCCTGCGCCTGAGTCATCCGGCTGATTTGTACACCCACTAGCTGACACCTGAGAGGAGCCATCGGAAGCTGGACCTTCACTCAGCTCACTAGGGGAGGAACTGCTAGAAGAGGCTGGGGACAGGAGTTGGAGGGAGAAAAAACTTTAAGTCAGGTGTATTTGTTTTGATTGCAGTCAATTAACACAGTGCACACACACACACACTACTTCTGTTTATGAAAATAATGATATGTGAGAATGTGAAATGATTGGTGTGTCAAAATGTAATTTTGCGAATGGTATATTGTAAAGTTTTTGATATCTTGTGCTTTTCCTACTTGGTGAGGCTGTCGGTCTGCGAGGCGTAGGAGGTGGAGGTCGGACGGGTCTGGGAGGACGGGAGGCGTTGGAGCCCCCTGGAGATCGGGAAGGAGAACCTGTGCCATTGATTGCATGACCATTTGGTACAATAACCCACTCCTCTGAGTCACTGGAAGGAGATGTGTCTCTGCTTGACCTGGGGAGAAAAATATTTTCTTCAGTTATTCTACAGGTATACAATGAGTATTTATTTTATAAGTGAACACACAGACTTCATAAGAGATATGCTTTTTGTTTTACCAAAACCCCTAAGCTACGATTTGCTCAAAGAAGCAAGTATGGCTCTATACATAAATGTTAACTGAACCTGTTGCCAGTGTTTCCATTTTGTCTTGTATTTCCATTTCGAACAGTAGCTGGAAAGACAGAAGACGAGAAGGCACAACATTTATGTAAAATAGCTTGAGATGTTACCCCAACACATGGTTATTTAAGCGTTGTGACCAAGATATGTACGAAGAGGGACATTTAACAGTTGAAAACTACAGTTAAGTATGTAATGGCCAATTACCTCAAAAATGTTTGTTAGTGTTTCTACACAATAATTTCTTGTTACTCAACAGCTGACATATACGTATATGCTGATCTAGCTAAGTTAGCCGATGTATCAGTTAGGTACTACAAAGAATTCTGACCAAAAGCCAAACTGACACCCCAGTTGTTACAACCTCTTTTCACTAAAATTGACCGTAATCAAACAAAACATGGTGAGAAAGAAAGGGAAATTTCTTAGCAACAGCTAAATTAATATAATTCTGGACATCTGTGCATTGTTCACCTTCTCAAATTGTTGCTGTGGTAGACCTAGTATGGTGAGTTTCTGTCTGTGTGTTGTTCCTTACCATATTCTCTCTCTGCCGAAGCAAAACTTTCTGCATCTACTTGCATGCCGTCCAAACAGACTGACAGGTCACCTACAATATCCTGAGGGTCTCTATCAGAGCACAGCTGCAGTGTCTGCACCACCTCACATACTGGGGAGAGTGCAGAATATAGTGTTAAACAGGTGAATATAATTTTCAAGTCCGTCATTAGCCTCAGGTACACTAATCACCCAAACACCCACATTGACCATTTACCAACAAAATAAAAGACAGATGATTCTAAGGCTGCTGAGCTAGTATAAAATGCCACAGAATGCACACAGTTTTCCCAAAGAAAAATCTGAGACTAAAATTTGGAGACATTTCCCCCCCAGCCCCTTATAACCGTTTTCAGCCCTGCTGGTGTCAGTGTCAATCACTCTGTCAGCTCAAACCACTTTTGTCACATTGGGTGTAACAAGCAGCATGGCCTTGAGGGGCTACTAGCAAGGTTTATAGAATTGTGTTTACTACTGGAAAATCAAAAACAAGCAGCTTAGAATATGAAGCAGAATTTTACATCACATGGTGTGCACATGCCAAGATGAACCATTGTATTAAGCTGTAAACCCTCTATGCAAGCAGAAGGTCACAAGCTGTTAAGCTTATCAAAGCCCAATAAAACATTCTCAAAACAAACAGGCAAATCACTCCTACACAAATGTGCAGAGTCTACAATGTGTGTGCAAAATCTCTCAAATACACTCTGCAGCTGTTAGACAGACACACAAAATGAAAACTGAAATACATGGGATACAACTTTTTCTTATCCTGAAATAAATAAACCATGTGATGGGAGCATTGCACTGAATACCCCAAAGGCCTAGAAATACTGGTTTCATCCTCTGCTCATTAGACAACATTTTCCATGTTCAAAGTTGAAAAGTCAATAACAATAGTAAACTTAACCAAATAGCATTTGTTATAACAATATTTATAGCACAAAGTTGTTACTTTGACTTCAAATATAAAAAAAAAAAAATAAAAACACACACAAGATTACAATTTAAAGGAGAAAGAAAGTACTGTTAACTCACATTTCAGGTCATTAGCCTTTAGGGTCTCACTGATCTCCAGTATGGACATTCCCAACAGGATATCTGCTTTCAGTGTCTGGTGGCTCCACACACGAAAAATCAGTTTGCTGACTGGAGTCACAATTCTGTTTATATATTAAAAAAAAAAAAAAAAAAAAAAAAAATCAAATGACTCACTTGCCAAATCTGTTTAATTTGTTATCTAATTCATCCTTAAAGTCATATATTAAGTTCCTAACATATTCCTGAGCGCTTGTTTGCTTTTCAGTTTGACATCACTGCAGTTGAATACGTTTTTGGTAAGACCAGAAAGTAATTGTAAGACATCACTTCTGGGTTTCAGGGTGGTCAAATTAGACATATTTTAAGATTTGGTGCAATCTATAATTTTCCTGAGGTGGGTTATTAGTTTAAACAGTTACTTATTTTTAGGGTCTAGACCCAATAACAATGGAACAGCAACAATGGTAAAGCAGTGATGGACTTTGTGAACTCACCTGCTAAAAATCTTTCAGATACATCAGATATTCATTCAGAATATACCTACAAGTATTTAGTTTACCATTATTTACACAATCACCAAATTCCCAGCTCAGTGACCTCACACCAGAAACAGACATCTCAGAACCTCTACAATATAAACAAACGTAGACTCTACACTTACAACATGCAGTCAAAGTATATAGTAACACCCACAATGTGGTATGTAGACTCAATTTAGTTAAATACTTCTATAATAATCCTGCACATCATCAAATAATTTATCAACAATTTGTCATACCAATTTCTCTCCTATGACAAACAGAAAAATAATACTCACACTGTAACAGCCTGCTTCCATTTGGGACTGTGTGTGTTGTTGCACTTCTCAGTCCTCTTGGACTGGCCATCCACAGCTACCTCAACATAGGGACTGGGACCAAACCAGTTCTTCCTGTTTTCCTTCAGCTTGGCTGAAAGTACTACAAAGCAGAACACACCACAGTAAAATTGTATGTAATTTACCACTCAGTAAATTTGTTCAGAATTTGTCAAAAGTTGCAACAACTTTTTGTTGATAGACAAGCTTACAAATCTTGCAATGATAACTTACCTGTGACTTGCAATTGGGCCTTCATGGTTCATCCATAACACAGCAGCCTTGTTTGGATACACTGACCTGCAACCAATGACATCAGATTCAAACATGGGACACTCTATGCAGGTAACCTACTTACAGAGTGATTAGGCTGATTAAGTTGCTACAGTCAGTGAAAAATATAGCCTAGCCTAATATACAATGGCAAGAATGTATGTAAGAATGTAATGTATCTGGAGATATTAAAAGAATAGAAAGAGTATTGACGCTGATTTAAAGATATGACCTAACGTTTTGATCTTTACAATAAAGCCATTGCTAAATATTCAGGTGTATTTGCTTTTATAGTATGAATTTAAACTTAACTGTGCACACATGTTTACATAATTTCGACGGTATACAGTAGTCCCACTGGAAGACTCTCATTTAGTTAATTATTTGACTGTCTAACTCATCGTATACTCCATTAGTTCACAGCCCTGCATACTCTGTGGCATTTAGCTCGTGTTAAGACATACAAACTTGACTTAAATGCATGTTACCCAGTGTTTAATCTTAGCTATTTCAAGAAACCGCTGCGTAATGGTAATTTCTAGAACTCTCATCCTTGGCTAAATTAGGTCTCACTAAACCTTCTTGCTAATCTTTGACAATATCCCTTGGCAGGATAAGCACGTAGTGTAAATGATGTACAAGGGGAATACATTAATATAATTCAACAAAGTGATGTAGAGTGTATTAGACAGTAACATAAAGTTGTCATGGAGGCGACTTGTGTTTGCTTATTCGCAACACAAGACAGTAATACTACTAGCTAGCGAGCTAGCTAGCTAGCTAATAGCTTAATCTATCAGGCTAGCAAGGGAACAAGAGATTTGTTGTCAAGACAACTTTATAGCCTTTTGTAGGTAACGTTACCGGTTTCGACTGGGACATTACTACGATATATTACTGGCTGTGAAGTTAATGTTTTTGTGTGAAACTGAGAAGTTACACTAACGTTACATGGGACAACTTTGTTCGCCGACGTCCTGCTGAACGCCGAGAATTTAGCTAACCCCTCATTAACGTTAACTAGCGTTAATAATGTTAACACACCACCCGGCACCTTGAGCAGCTTTGTTTGTTGAGTCGAGGACATCCCACACCTTTCATTCAGTGCAAAACTAAACGAACATACCTGGTAGAAGCAGACGATAAAGGGCCACACAGACTTCAGTTTCAGCCTAGGTTGTTGACAGGTAGCTAGCTGCCTTCTATAAGCAGTGTTCCGCTAGCCAGAACAAGTGTTTCCGGTACAAGCTTTTAAAAGTAAAATAGTATATGCACAGTACCCAAATGTCGACTGCTAAAAAACTATATTGCCACTATACTTAGTCATAACACTAACATTGACAGGACCAAAGTCTTCCTGAAAAAATGTGGATTGCTATCTTCGTCCCTTTTAAATCCCTTATCTTGCCCATTGGATATGTTTGTGTAATTAGCGTTCGTGTTAACGCTAGCTACTTAATTTAACATTCTTGTCTTTTTGAAATAATTCGACTATGCGATTTAATTATTATTATTATTATTATTACTATTATCATTATTATTAAGTAGTAGTAGTAGTAGTAGTAGTGGTAGTACTAGCTGCGGCAGTACTGTAATGGTAATATTTTTTATTATGTACACTTTTGATTTGAAGGCGAAAACGCCATCGCGAAATGGCATCAAACTAGTTTCATAATTAAAAATAAGTAAACTTACGTTCAAATTCTGTGTAACACTGTACAGTATACTAGCTACACTGTGTGTTACGTTAATTAATAACACAAAATAGCAATACATAGATGATTAATGGTTGCATGCGAGTCGCCATTTCTGGGTACGCCCACTTCTCTCCTCCTCCCTCGAGAGCTGGTGAGCTGGTCTTGTGATAGCGGTTAGCGGACAGCTGTAGCTAGCTAGTCCGCTGAAAGTGTCTCCAACCTTTCATAAAACCATGTTATTAAATGTAGCTAGCTTAAAGAAAGAAGAATAAAACCATTTACGAATTAATCTAATCTGAACGACCACTGAAGATGTTGTCTCGTTTATTAAAGGAGCACCAGGCGAAGCAAAATGAGCGGAAGGAGCAGCAGGGTGAGTGACTAGTTAGCTATCGTGCTAACATATGCTAAAAACAAACCTGAAGGCCCTGTCCACCATAGTACTGACGATTTGCTTGTCTGTGTTTTTACGTGCAGAGAGACGTAGGCGTGAAGCTATTTCTGCAGCCACCTGTTTGACGGAAGCCCTGGTAGACCACCTCAATGTTGGGTATGGAAATTCTGCTTCTTGTCCCCTGCTGTTTTGTTTCATGAGGTTTGGTAGACAACCTGTTATTCCATTTCCTGGTTGTAGTAAAACCTCTTTGGTTGTAGAGTAATTTAGCTAGTGGTAGTGGTGGTTGTAGGGATTAGGATGGGTTGACATCCTGGCACCCTCTCAGCATAATGCATATAATTCTGTAAAACTATTGAACAATGCTCACTCACAAATACACTTAACACAAGGCAGCATTTATATTTAGTTTGACCTGTTGCTGTGGATCATCCACAGTAGCCTATAAAGGTGGCTTTATTTATAAGTTTTAAGGCTGCAACTAACGACTATTTTCATTATTGATTAATCTGCCAATTAATTTGTTTGATTATTCATATCGTAATAGTATACAATGTCAGGAAACACTGACGTATGCTGTTATGTCTTCAGTCATCTTGTTCTGTCTGACCCTAAGATATTTAGTTAACAATGAAGTAAAATGGGAAAAGCGGCAAATACAATTCTCACATTCTGAGAAGTAAGTTAATGTGGTTGCCTGAAAGAATAATTGGATGTTTGATTGATTATTAGAATAGTTTCTTTCAGTTAACTAAGCAACTTATCAACCAATCCTGTTGGCTCTAATGTTACCTGGGCTGTCCATTTTTTGTAATGGCTTGTTATCCTTAGCCAACAGTTAAAGTAAAGTAAAGTCAAGTAAAAAGAACATAAACAGTAATCTCTTACTTTTGAGGAGATGGAACACCAAATGTTCTGCATGTTTGCTTGATAAGTGACTATTGAGATTATTTTTAATTTTTTTGATTGACTAATCCTTTTGCTACCACAGTATTTGATGGTCCAGTAGCAATGGTTGAGTACTGTACTCCTGCTCCAGATACAAGCCATCTAAATATGTACCACTTCTGTGTCATAAACATGTTCTTCTTCTTAAAGTCTTCTTTTCAATGTCACAGGTATGGATTATCTAGGTACCACAGTTCCCTAACAGATTTCTGTCATGCTGACCCACCAACATCTTTTTCTGAACCATAAAGCAATCCATTCTTTGCAGGGAAGAATTGGCCCTAATGTGTGACACAACCACAAATAGTACATAGGATTGTTAATATTGTGAAAGCTGTGATGAAACCAAGACAATCAGCTTAAAGATCAAGAGTGGAATGAAAAGACCGTTGTTGTACTGTTCCTTTATGAAAAAGATTATGACCAAAATCCTAGTGACTTGATAAGATTTAGTCTAGTTTGAAAATTACAATACAGTACCCATGCAGTTATGTTGCAGTTTTATATTTCCAATATAAGTAGAGAAATTAATGATGAAGACTTTGGACTATCAAAAACAAACCAACTCTCACATGGATATATGAATAAATAATGCTATATTTGCATGTATTAATGATACTGTAGCACTTCTCATTGTTGTTTCTGTTTTACTAGAGTTGCCCAGGCGTATGTTAACCAGCGCAAGCTCGACCATGAGGTGAAGACTCTCCAAGTGCAGGCGAGCCAGTTCTCCAAGCAAACTGCTCAGTGGATCAGTATGGTGGAGGGTTTCAATCAGGCCCTAAAGGTAGGATACCCTGTGTCGGCATGAAATACACACAAAAACTGCAAGGCTTTTTTAATGAAATAGCTACTTTGTTTTATAGTCCTACAGCTATCAAATCAATAAATGCACTTTTTTATTGCAATTTGCAAAATTAGATTATGTAAATGATATGCTGTCCCAAAGATCATATACCTAATAGCAGATTAGCAGTAATTGTGTGTTGTGGGTGTATCACAAGTAGGGCTGCATGGTATGAGGAGAATATGCTATAACGTTGTTAAATATTGCAATAACAGTATTACTTGCGATAACCAGATATTAAAAGTGTACTCAGTTCTGCATTTCTGCTGCTGTCATTATTCTGCTAAAAATACAACAACAACAGTTGTTGAGTTTAAAATAAATGAAAGGAAATCATATACATCCTTTTTTATTGAAAATTGGATTGAATATGAAAGACAAAAGTGCAGTTATTTCGCAGCCTTTGATATTGTGATGACGATAAAAAGAACGAGCCCTAATCAGAAGTGTTCCTACATTAAGCAATATTACACGAGAGGGTGTGCTGTAATGTCATTACTGGCACAACAGTGATGCAGTAAGGACCTACTTCATTGGATCTACTGTCTGGGCAGATCTACTAACAAGTAGACAACACCTCGGTCCTGACCACATCACTGTTATACCAGTAATGACATTAAAGCACACCCTCTCATGTAATATTGCTTCATTTACCAATATGTTCTTATCCCATCTCTAACACCTTCTTATTACTTCTTGCAAACAGTGACTCATCAAAACTTAAGGGCCTTGATACAGGTCCTAGATCTGGGTAGATTTGACTGGTGGTAAAAGTAATTCATGAATGACTTTTCAATCCTTTTAATCCATCGTATGTCACCCTCACAGAGAAGGGTGCCTGGAGATGATTTAAGCTTGCATGTTGCTGGTCCTGATAATAGGTAAGACTGGTAGATGTACGCAGTGGTAAGGCTAATTCTGTTTCTATACTCACTTTTTGAACAGGAAATTGGGGATGTGGAAAACTGGGCACGCAGTATTGAGATGGATATGAGGACCATCGCCACAGCTCTTGAGTACGTACACAAGGGTCAACCTCAGTCTGCTTCCTCATAAACTTCATAGTGGAACATTTACAGCTGAAGTCAAACACACTGGAATGTAATCCAACTTACTCCTACGAGCATAGATGCAAGCAGCAATTACTTTTCTTCTCTAAGTGGGCTTATGATGATGGTTACTTTGACCAGAGCTATGCTGAACATCTGAAATGGGTCTAACATCTATTTGGCAATGACTTCAATTAAAAATTGAAAACTGTCAGTATTGTTTTTTTAAGGTGCCACATGTAAAATTGAAATGTAAAATGTAAGTTTAAGGGGCCACGGACAAATTGCAACCTGTCTCCTTATCTGTAGTTTCTCCTTAAAAGCGATTTTATAGGAAACCTTTTCTTCAGCACCTGATACCTAAATTATGTATGTCTTTGTTTATGTATTATATTGTTATGTACAGTTATGACTTCACTGTATTTGTTAGACACCATAATTTAGTAATACAACATTGTTTTTAATAAAGTCATACAAGGCACTGTTTTTTTTCTTATGAAACAAGGCTTAATAGATTGTATCTACCACTAAAGTGTACTGTATATGTACATACGGCTTCACAACAGCTGTTATACAAAAAGAAATAAAAGAAGGACAAAGAAAAGTGAGTTTGAGGATCCTGGTTTGAAAAGGGGGAGTTTTGAGCAGGCTACTTAAACAGGATCCTCTTGTGAGAAGCATGTCAGTGGACAAAGTTTTTAAACATTAAACCACTAAATACTAAATCTGGATACATATTTGCCTGGCTACGGTGATTGGACAATTAATGGAATGTCTGACGTAAAGGAAAGTTATGTCATGATGCACGTGGCTGTTAAATTCACTCATGTGATCGCAGGTGTGTTTGGTAACAAACTGCACTTTCAGTTCACTGCATACTATTATAGAAAACCAGTGTCAAGAACCCACTGGCTGATGATCTTTCAGTTTGCACCTGACATGTCCATTTTTCTGTTAAAAAACAAAAGTAGTTTTGCTTCACGCTCAGAATCTGTGTAAAAAGATATCCTTATTTAAGCCAACATTTCCTACAAAAATCTCTGGGCAAGTTTAAAGTTATTGTTTTTTATGGAATATGGTAGTCACGTTTATATAAATACGTTTCCTTATTGCATCAAATTTCTGTGGATTTAACTTTTTGATAAGCCACAAAACAATGTACGGTACAATGGCCATTTCTTGTTTACCGTCAACATCTCGCAGTATGAGCTGATTAGTCTCAAGACATGCATTGCAAAGTGCAGTTGCAGAGTATACTGCATATATTGTTATAGCTTTAACATGATGATGTAATAGATCAGTGAACTGAATGAGCCAATGAGGTTAAACATGTTTTTTGAGGTGCACCAGGCTTAATTGTGGGATTATTATAAATTTGTTTTAACACTCTTAAAACATAAAGTACTCACTGTATACCCTGGGAACCACCAGGTTGGTTCTAACAAAGGGCAAGATTTCATGTTTAATATGTGAAAGGATCTGAAAGTAATCTGAAAGTAAATAATGTACTGTGAGAAGGTTGAAATGCTAAAACAAGATCTCAACTTTGACATCAAATTTCACATTTTAAGTATTTTTTTTTCTTTTTCACAAACACAAACGCACACACACACACACACACACACACACACGCATCACAAACCAAGTGGTTACAGTTTGGGGATTACCAATTGCGGAATTGTCTTAAGGGATAAACCAAAAGGGATAAAGGCTCTCTGTGACCAGCCTCTCCTAGTTAAAACAGAAGAATAACCTACAAGGAAAAGAAGGGGAAAGGCAAGGGCACGGATACCTTGTGGAGATCCATCACTTGTTACAAAGAGGAAAAAGGTAAGATTATATATATATATATATATTATCTTTCTTCCCAATAAATTACAAAGTACTTCTTCTTCCTTGCATGCTCTGGGTCTTATTCTACTTATTCTGTAATAAAATTAATGATCACAATTTTTTATTGCAAACCGTACTTATGGTTTTAAGTTTGAGTGGTTTTACCTGATAAAATTACATTGACTTATATAAATATTTGAGTTATCTGATATATTTTGCATCATGTATTATCCGGTGTAAAATTAAATTTGTTTAACCTGAGTTGTAATTTTTCAGGACAAATTATGTTTTAATTAATAGCTCTCATGCAAACATTAATAGCATGGGTACTGTATGTTATTTAAGTCTGCAGGCAATTTTGATATCAATGACAAAACCTATAGAAGTATTTTTTTTTTCACTAATAAGCCAGAAAAGTAATTGTTTTCAGCAATGAGCAGCTTAAGCAGCTCTGGCACAGCTATTACATTTATGCTTTGAAATAATGCACCCCTCCCTCCTCGGGTCCCCCTCCCTCCTCGGGTCCCCCTCCCTCACAAATTCCTTTTGTTTCTTCTTATGAGTATTATCCAAAGATTTCTCATGTGCCCAAAGCAGTTCTGTATTACAAGCACAAGGCCTTCGATGAACCAACTCATTGTATCCAGTACTTATCAAAAAGATTCAATAAACTCTAAAATGTTATTAAATTGAGTAGGAATTTTGGTTCTTAAAATAAGTGTGTATTTCTGCTTTCTGTTCCTGACAAATCGGATTTGTTTTTTTGCAATGTAACATTTGCTCAACCTGTTTTTTCAACAAAAATAAATCCTCCAGGTGACCAAAGACCCCACTTCTAATCCCGGAAGCAGCATGGATATGCAGTTTGTCTACGACCTTTTAGGGTAAGAATTACCAGTGCTACACTGCGTTTTGGGTGGTTATTGGCAGCTGTAGCATAACCGTATAGCCTCCAAGCTTCCATATCTTGAATATTTTTCTCAAAGTCAAATCCCCTCCTTAATCTTGTCCAAACTTCTAATCTCTGTTCTATTTCAGGGAAAATGCTTGGTCATCCATCAGTGCTACCTTTGTCGTGTTGTGGATTATTGTGTGGCTGTACAGAGACAGCCTGCAGATTAAGGACATCTCCAACAAGTATGTTTTTGTGACCGGCTGCGACTCGGGCTTTGGAAACCTGCTATGTAAGAATCTCGACCGTAGGGGTTTCCATGTGCTGGCTGGCTGTCTAACAGAAAAGGGAGCTGATGACCTGAAAAGAGTGGCGGGGCCTCATTTAAAGACTATCCTGCTGGATGTGACCAATGAGGACAGCATTCGGAAAGCCATGGAGTGGACCAAGACTGAGGTTGGCGATAAGGGTAAGAGATGATGCTGCATTATTTAAATATAAGACGACAGAGTTAATCAAGTTTCATAAAGCAGATCTGTGACTTATAATGTCTTTTATTTTTTGTAGGACTTTGGGGTATTGTGAACAATGCTGGATGCTCATTACCCATGGGTCCTTCAGAGTGGATGAGAGTGGAGGATTTCCATAGGATACTGAAAGTCAACATGAATGGAGTGATTGCCATGACGATGACCTTCCTGCCCCTCATCAAAAAGGCTCGCGGCCGTATTGTGAATGTGGCATCAGTGCTGGGCAGGGTAGCTGCAAATGGTGGTGGTTACTGCATCTCCAAGTTTGCAGTGGAATCTTTCTCTGACTGCATCAGGTAAGACTTACACAAACTCAGCAACATTAAATAAGAGTGTACTGTAACAAGCTGTGTGCTTTCAAAAGCACCAAGAAAGTATTTTGTGCAGCCAGTTAACCTTTATTGTTATTGGCTGAGAGAAGCAGAAACTCCCCCAAATCCTCAATAATCCTATTTTTCCCTTATTAAGAAAGACTTATTCTAAATATAAGAACAAGTTGAATTCAAGTCATAATCTTCACAGCGTCATTGTCCCATGACGGAGATCTTGTTTGCAGGCAAGGTTTTATATTAAACAACAAAACAAACTGCCCAAGACATCTGGCAAGCAGACAAATATTGACTCAGTAGACCAGACATTCTTCCTGCATTTATATGTACTACATCTATTGTTTTTTTTTTGTTTCTTACTAAACCCATTTATGATATAAAAGGTTAATGCTGAAGGTTGCAGCCAGTGTCAAACTTCTTTCAAGCTCTGTTGTTGACATTTCTGTTTTCAGGAGAGATATCAGCTACTTTGGAATCAATGTGTGCATCATTGAGCCAGGCTTTTTCAAGACCGCAGTGACAAGCCTGGAACCCCTCGAGAAGGAGCTGCATCGCCTGTGGAACCAGCTAAGCCCTGAAGTACAAGCCAGCTATGGAGACAAGTACCTTGATAAATGTAAGTAGACTGCTTATCTTTGTTTGGACTCATTATGCAAACTGTGAGTAAGCATCACTGGTTTATTTAAAATGGTACAAAAAAACATAGTCTGTATCTGTTTTGGGTTTGAGATTCACAATCAAAAGACACCTTTTAAAATCTCATTCCTATACTGAACGTTATGATGCTTTTAAAGTATAGTATGAGCTTAGTCACAATGTAATGTGAGTGTAGACTACTATGCTAATCTTTCTAAATGTGTCCCCTTTTTAGCAATGAATGCCAAAATATGGAAAGCGTTCATATTGTTCTGTATTTCTATATAAAAAAAGAGATTAAAACTCTTTGCTATGCTGTACGTGAAGGAAACATAACATTTATAATCAAATCAAAAAAAAAAAACTCACATACTTTTTGACTACTTTTTAACATGAAGGAAATCTAAGAATTTTAAAATATCATGAATCCCACTCAATATACAATACATACATTTTGAAGTGAAGTGATAAAAAAAATCACCTAATTTAAACTTCAAACATTACATTTTATACATGAAATATCTTTTCATTGCTTCTCATTTTAAGACATCAAGGTGCAGCGTTTGATCATGAATGCTGTCTGCGACACCGACCTCACCAAAGTGACCAGCTGCATGGAGCACGCTCTGACTGCTGCCCACCCACGCACCAGATACAGCCCCGGCTGGGATGCCAAGCTTCTCTGGATCCCCCTCTCTTACATGCCTTCCTTTGTAGTTGACATTGGGCTGAGGATGGTGCTGCCTCGTCCTTCAAAGAGCGTGTAACCCATGATGACTTAAAAAAATGTCTTTTAAAGTCCTCAGCCATTTTTTTTTTTTTTTCATTTTGATGCAGTGCAGAGGTTGACTTAAATAAATTATCTTTTGCCTTTCAAAACACCCATATTCCATATCTACATCGGCCATGCATTGATCTGAGGTTGCTGTTATTATACTTATACGTGCATAATCTGCCATGTAAAAGTATTTAGGCAATTTGAAAGAACATAATGAAACTATATTGTATAATGTACTGTTTATTTTTGGTTTTGTTTGTTAACATTGCCCTGTGCCTTTTAACACTGTTATTTATGTTCCTTGATATGGATGATGTTAACTCAGAGGCTAAATAAACAGGGTTTCCCTATGAAGAAACTCTCAGAATGCAATGCTGCATATCATGGACACAAATTAAATAAATAGCTAAAAGCTTTACCATGGAAAAATTATGTGCAGCCCCATCATGATGGTTTCTTAATTGTTTTGTTTTATGTGAACAACGATGCATACGTGAAAACCTTTACATGTTGATGATTTTGGTGAGTTTTGAGTTTTAGTTGAAGCGTTGTTCCATTATGGGGCGAGAGCGCTCGGTTACGTTGTAACCTTGGTTCTCTGACCGGTACATATGGAATATGTAACGGTGGAGAGATAGTCTTGATACGATAGAGAAACACTCTATGACCCTGGGGCTTATGAAAAGTGGGAAATGAACGTTGTAGCTTTTACATTTTAGTACTTAATGTATTGAATCTGGTGCAGCCCGTGATTCTGTGTGTGAGTTTGTCAGATGAGGATCTGCTGTCTGTTTACTGAGAGGTAACATCAGAGGGCCATTGTCTAAGGGTTTAACATCAAAAGGCTTTTGTCTTGTAGAAAGATACCTTAACATGACCTACGGCCTCAGGAAGGGCTCAATGTCCTTAATGCCAAATTGAATCAGCTTTAAATGAGATCAGCAATTGTTTCTTTGTTGTACTTGCTGGCCTTTAAGGCAAGACACTCTGAAAGTCAGGACATAACATCTGTCCAGATCTTCTCTCCATGACTCATGAAGCAAAGAACCCTGATTCAGCACACCATCGACCCTGTAATCTCTTCTGAAGAAATTCTTCTACAGAAACCTTTTGATAAATTCAAAATCTGAAATTGGTTGAAAATCAGGAGCATTGTAAATTAACAGCAACTTTGTGGTATACTGTAGTAGTGGAATGCCGCATGACATTAATGATGTTAGACATTTAGTTGTTATTTTCATTCAGAGACCCACGCTGAAAGTCAGAAACACTAGAACAAGCAAAGCTTCACCAGCATTCACATTTGGTCCCCCTGCTTATAATTAAGTTTATGTTCTGCAACATTAACTTTTTATCAGGTGGTTCTGAAAATTCACATAAGGTTGTTTAAAAACACTACACACAAGAAATTATTTTATGGACACTATGCATTATTCTCTAAATAGTATACTATATTTGTAGTGTTTGTCTATGAAAACCCAAGTGAAAAAGTGTGTGCTGTGTATAAATATGACATAGTCTTCATCTCAAACTCATTGTATAAGCATTTAAATTAACGGAGTAATATCTAGATTGTTCTGGTTAAAACATTATTTTTGTGGTTTTAATATCTTTAGTTTTTTTATGTGTGTAAGATGTTGAAAATAACCTTTCCAACATACTTTTTAGTCCACTCATATTTAATAATTGTTGCTGCACACAGTCAATTTAAACTCAGTTCAGTTAGTTATCAGTTACCATTGACAGAATGTGGTGAACAGGTTCAGCAGGTGTTGATCATCGCAATGAACTGAGAAGCTTGTTGACTGACCAAGTGGTGTTACACAACAGGGCAAAAGCTTTTCATCATAGCTACTGTGGTTTGCTCTGATATCATTGGTCCTTTTTATTCATAATAATACCAACATACGTACCCTGATTGACACCCATTAAGTCCTCATAGTAGACATCTTGCGCTCCAAAATACATTTCTAGCCCCTGATTGGCTACTGCAACTTTCAGTCAAGGGACAGCTGCCACATGAGTTGGTGTGCCTGTCATACAGACTCTCTGCTGCCTTCAAGTACCCGTCGATATTTTTCCTTTATGGCGCATGTTTGGTTATTAATAACAAATGTGTCCAGTAGCCAAAGTCTTATTTTTTGTCATTTGTCATTTTGAGTTGCAGAGCCACTATATGTATACTAAAGTGCTTAAATGTGCTAAATAAAATAATAAAAAAACTAGAGAAATGTATTGTAAGTGTTACTTACTTGGCAATAAATAATTTTCTTATTCTGATTCTGATTTCTAAATTAATTAGATTTTAAGATGTAGGATCTAAGTACAAAAATCAAATACAGTATATAAATATATATTTATACTATATACATATGTGTATACTGTATATACTTTACTTGTACTTTACTTAAATATGTCAATGTGCTGCTATTTCATAGGCTACTTCTCCCCCAATACATTCCAGAGAGAAATATTGAATGCCTACTTTTTAATCTACATCATTTATACTAATAATAATAATACTTTTAGTTTCTAGTTACTTTCCACATTCAGAATAATAATAAAACATTTAATCAACAAATAATTATAAATTGTAATGTAATATCAGGACTAAATATAAGACTTTATTCCTTGGTACAATTCGCAAGCATGCATGTATGTATGTTTGGCGAAGAAAAGAAAAAGTTAATCAGTCGAAAAGACAAAATTCCCGACGACACTGAAGGCAGCAAAACTTGAGCCAGTCATATTAATTTCAGTGACCTCGCAGGAGCCGCTGGAAAACAACTCTAAAAACACCAATCTCAGCCAGCATATGTAGGCCTGCTATTCAAACCAAGCTTCCAGAGCAGGTTTGTGGGCAGCCATGCACTGTCTGAGAGCGCTGCGTCTGATCGTCAAACACACAGATGCGCTTAAGAAGGTTTTCATCTTCCAGCCAGCATGTTGTCTGAGCATAAAATCAACGACGTCCCAGCGAGCACCGCCTCCAGACATGGATCATTTGCATCTGAAAATGTAAGTTCAATTCAATTTTATCTATAGTATCAATTCATAACAAGAGTTCTCTCGAGACACTTTACAGATAGAGTAGGTCTAGACCACACTATAATTTACAAGGACCCAACAGTTCTAGTAGTTCCCTGCAGAGCAAGCAACAGTGCGACAGTGGCGAGGAAAAACTCCCTTTTAGGAAGAAACCTCGGACAGACCCAGCTCTTGGTTGGCAGTGTTTGTGGGATGTGATGAACATCCCACCAATAACGCTCCCAACTAGAAAATTCCGCAAGAAATGTTTAACAGTGTGCCTACTACTTATTGAAACAACAATAAAACGTATTAAAAAATAATAAAAGTGTCTTAACCCTTCATAGATAGAACTTTTTAAAACCTATTAACGACCTTTCTGTGACAATAAAGATAATAGAACAGTGATTAAAAAATGGTAGTAATAGTAGTAGTTGCTACAGGGTGTTCCAGTATGTAGCCTGGCACAGCAGGGCATGGCTGGACGTAGCAGGGTCTCTAACAGCTCAGTGTCAACACCTGAGAGTCCTGTGGATTATTTTACAGGAAGCACACTATCACTGGGCCTTGTATTTGTATCACATATATTAAGATGCATTTAAAACATATAGAAATAGTTATACCGTTACTGTATATAAACAGTTACTGCCACAAAGATGGTAATATCAGGTCTAGTGTCCGTTATCATGTGTCAGCTAAACCTTGATGTGAGTTTTTAAAGCAACTTGAGGCTTCTAACAAAGAGAGCAAACAACCTGTACACAAACCTGTCAAAAAACCCATAAGAAAATTAAAAAGAACTTACAGAATTATTTTATTGAATATACAAAGAGGAACAGCACTGAAAATCATACAACACATACAAAATAAGTACAATGTTTTTCTGTCATTCTGACTGTAAATGCGTCTTAAGTTTATCTTGTTTCTTGTGGTCACATAATAGTGGCATTAGCAGTTTACTTGCAGATCCTTTTGCATGATTGAATGACCCAGCTGAGTTTAACAAACTGAATTAGCAGTTTTAGAAGAAATCATTATCTCAGGTATGTCTTCTGTAGCCGTGTGTATGTCATTAGCACGCAAGAATGGTCGCTTTCCTCTTTTTTAATACTTTAATCTTCACTTCATCAGGAATGTCTTTTCAAAGTTCCCCAGCACCGGAGTGGAGGACATGCTTTTCTACACCATCACAGAAGGAAAAGAGGAAGTCCCCATTTCATACTTTACCTCAGTAAGAAGCTATATCTATCTATCTATCTATCTATCTATCTATCTATCTATCTATCTATCTATCTATCTATCTATCTATCTATCTATCTGTATTGTTATTGTGTTTTAATTCGTTCCCCTTTTGTTTGCAGGCCCTGAAGAAAACTGGCCTTCAGGCGTCCGACCCTCGTCTAAAGGACTGCATGGAGAAGCTCCGACTGGCTGTGAAGGAATCTGTTCCTGAGGTGATGATGGACAGAGACCTTTTCCACAGGTGTGACAAGTGGAGGAGATGGGCAAGTGGTTAAGACTTAATTAGTCTTGCCTTGCCAGACCTTCCTCCATAGAGGGGTGGAGGAGGGTCTGGCTAGTTCATGCAGCATTCCGGGATGGGAGAAAAATGGCATTTATTGGCATTTCTTTAAACCAATCACAATTGTCTTGGGCGGTGCTAAGCTAAATAGCCTCGGGAAGGAACTTGTTTTGGTGAAACATGCACTTTCAAAAGTTGTTTTAGTCGTGCAACAGAAAACTCAGATTGGACAGATAGTCTAGCTAGCTGTTTGGATTTACCCTGCAGAGATCGGAGGAGCTATTAACCATAGTCCTCAGAAATGGACCGGAGTTTAAAATGCCAACACAAAGAAAGCGGAAGGTAACGGACATCCGGCGTAATTTCCAGCGGCACCTCAGTGATCCCGGGAATAAAACGTTGTTGATATAGACTAAGACTGAATCAAACAATCAAATGGTTAGTGCACCCAAACTGCAACTATGTAAAAATATGCTGCTGAGATTTTACTGGCTCTACCCACTCCAATGCATCCAAGCTCTGTTGTGTTTAGTTTGTGGTGTTCAAAGCCCTGACATTTTTCCAATTAAAATAACACGTTACAAATTATAACCCATTACACAACTTGTTGTTTCAAGTGCTCTCCTCAATTCAGAGGGAGGACACCGCTCACAACAGAGACTGTGATTATCTCAAAAGCTGTCCCTTTTCATTTGGTACAGGGTTTCATTTATCTACAGACTTAAGGCAAACACATTATACATTACATTTTCAGTACAAGATGTGGGAAGTTTTTTTCAGTCAGCAGTAAAATATTAACCACAATGCTGTGGTACAGATACTCATGTGCTGTAGTTTTATTTTCTGTGTACTTTTTGCAAACCCTACAAATTATGCATTTTCTATTCATACATATACTGATAGATTCTGATGCAGCAGATCAATAACTTAAACGCAGGGACACGCATGATAATATTTGGGAAACTTTTAACAAAGAACAGGGCAAGAAGTTCAACATAATTGACAGGAAATATAACAATAGATTTTTGTCTGAAGTTTCTCACTTTGTTGCCTGTTCCTGGGAGTGTTGCTCTTCTACAGTACAATGCCCCTGTATGGACAAATGGACTTCAATCTCACAGCTGGCTGTCTTATGGTGTTTTGTTTTCCATCCACTACCCTGTGCAGGCATGATGAGACCAAAGTATTTTTAGACTGACCTTCCTACAGCAATCCTTTCTAATGAAGCATTTGTTGTATGTGACCTGCTGCATGATTGTCTCTCTTTTTTCCTCCCTTGTCTTCAACACATACTTGACATTACTTATTATAAGTAATTTATAACCAGTTTAAGAATAATCTGAAGAATGTGGAGGAATTCAGAACTACAGAAGGTTGACACGGTACCATTAACACATTTGTAATAATTTAATTAATACTTTTGTGAATCTTCTTGTCACTGTTGTCTCTGCTGATTAGTATATAGCTAGCCAAAACAAGTCAGTAAACATTTATGTCAACACTTCAGTAAAGACTAACAGGTGTGCATATACAGTCATAAATTGTACTACATGTGGTGAAATATTCCTTTAAGTTGATTAGCCAAAATCAGGAGGTGTGAAAGCCAGTGTTATGTAGTTAGTGTGTGTAAGGACATATCAGCTTGATTTACTGTCATGTTGATCAAAGCAAAGGCCCAGAACCAAGACTGGTAGTTGGCAGCTGCTGCTCTCACACCAGGGAATGCACACACACACAGAGACACACACACACACACATACACACACCATTGTTGCGCCACTTTGTTACAGTAATGTCAAAAGAAAGTATTTAATTTTCCATAAGTGCTCCTGAGTGCCTCTGCATTATGTTTTTCTTTCAGGTGTGTCGGTGGAAACATCGTCCTGCTGATCCAGGCTTTCAGAAAGAAATTTATCATCCCTGAGTTTGACGTGTTTGCACAAAAAATAAATGAAATCTACAACACAGTGCAAAGCCAAAGGGATGGGACGGTATGCATTCATTGTTTGTTTGCATAAAAATTAAAAATAATTGTATCATGGCTAGGTTATTTTGATGTTTATGAGTGCAGAAACACATGGCATAATGTAAGTATTTCACATATTGTGAAGTACTGTATGTGGTATAGTCAAGAACAAGCTACAGTTAAAATATGGCATATCTTTCTTTGAAATCATATTAAACTTCTTACTGTTTCCCTCCATAAAATTGTATACTGAAGAAATTATGAGTCACAACATGTACTCTTATGCTGTCTTCCTGCTCATACAAAATAACTTTCTACTAATCTTCCTTTGCTGAAGTGCTTTTAGTTGTGACTCCATCACATTAAACTGACTGGTCGGTTACTGTGTTTCTCTTGTGTATTCTGGCTTTAGGTTGCAGACTACATCCCCCAGCTGGCCAAGTTTAGTCCAGAACTATGGGGGGTGTCTTTGTGTACAGTGGATGGCCAGAGGTAAGAATTACAGATTTGTACTTTGTACAAACACCACCACCAAGGTGAATGTGGTAGCCTTTCACTAGCATGGACCACGCCGCAACCATGTGTTAGTTAAACATTTAATGAACATTATGAATGTGCAGATAGATAAATTGATGTGGACGTCGTCTGATGGATGGTCTGGGAAGATGTATGATGACCGGGTGGAGGAGACTCAGAGTGGGGGTTCCGTCTCAGAAGTAGTTTTTGCCCGAATAGTTTACAGACCCCCAGACTTCTAGATATTTCAATAAAAGATTTTCTGAGCACTTTAAAGACTTCTCATCCTCTTTGGCTTATAAATTAAGATTATTTTGACTTGACTGATGCTAAAGACTATGATATGATTGTAAGTTCCAGAACACCTACTGAATGAACATTGTGGTGAGATTGTTATATATTATTGTTATTTTAAAGAGATATTTTTGATATTTTGAAGTAGGGTTTTATGAGGCCTTTATGCATAGTCAGTGTATTACCTTGCACATAGTCAGTGTATTACCGGCACGTCAGCAGTTTGGAGAAGCAGACAGGAGTACCGACACGGAAGCTAAGCAATGTACTGCTGTGGACAGGGGCAGCAGTTAAGTGAACACTCCTATGCACTCAACTAGGGAGTTGCTGTCTACCGCTGCCTCAATCAGATAATTTGTTAGTGTTATTGTGTGGCTTTGGTGAAGCCAGTCTAACCTTTTGAAACACCCAAGTCACACAGTAACACAAACAGACTAATTGAGTCAGCAGTAGACCACCAACTCTTGTGTTCTGCAGGCTAAAATTACTGTTTTTGTCAAAGGAATCTGGTGGCCCCATCCACAGCAATACATTGCTTAGCTTCCTTGTCGTTACTGTCCCTTTTTTAAGAGTAAACTTTTGATCTCAAAACATTTGTCATTTATTGAAGGAATGAATTTGTTTTCCTCTGTCACAGAGTTGAGACTATTTTCTTATATTAATGTGATTTTTTTTTTTTTTTTTAAGCAGTGTTGCTGCTGAATAGCCAACTCATATGACTGAGCAATACTGCCACAGAAGCCTAGTGCATTTTCCCGGTGTGATTATCAAAGTGAATCTGTTTTACTGTATGTTCAGTGAGACTGAAAACATTCTGTCTTTTTTCACCAGGCACTCAGTAGGTGACACCAAGCAGCCGTTTTGCCTACAGTCCTGTGTGAAGCCCCTGCAGTATGCCATCGCCGTCCATGAGGAGGGATCAGAGAGGGTTCACCGTTATGTTGGCATGGAGCCCAGTGGATTCAAGTTCAACATGCTCTCGCTCGATGATGAAGGTGTGTGAGGCCTTAACTGTCCTGTTGTATTGTAAAAGCTTAGTTTGAACAGTCTGTGATGCTCGAAATCTATGCAAGACATCTATGTGATTTACTGACTGCATTAGTGCTATTACTCACTGGATGGATTATCTTCCTCCAGCTGAACATAAAAATTGTTCCATCACATTTTCACCACATCATACAGTATAATATATATATTTTGTATAGCATCTCATCTTATTTAGTTGTTCCTAATTTTATTTTTAATTATAGACTAAACAAACAATTGATTAATCATAAAAAAAGCTCGACAGAGGGTTCAAGAAATTCTTCCCATCCCTGCGTCCATTCAAGCCTTGAATGCTGATGACAGGAGGAGCTAACTGTTGCTGTTGTTGACAAGTTCATTACCTTAGTGATGAGGATGATTATGATGCTTATGATACAGTAACAGTTGTGCTTTTTTAATATGAGATATAGAATATTATATTAGTGGTGATGATATTACGGGGTGATGCCCAGATTCTTTTAACGGTGATGAATATTACATTGGTAATTGTGATGTTGACAATATTCAATGTTCATTATATTATTTATAGTCCTTTTGGGGTTATGGTAGACACTTTTGCCTGCTCTAAAGCAGTGGTTCTCAAAGTTGGGTCCGTGAACCACCAGGGCTCCTTGAAGGGGTTCCAGGGTGTCCCCAACAAAAAAGGGGAATATTTTATTTTCACTATAATTTCATCCATAAGTAACACAATGACAGATTGAGCAAGGCACCCCCCACACACACACACACACACAATACATTTTCGTGTGTCTGTCTTTCCCAAGAGAGACAATAGCTGAATTACAGCATGTGTTGCACCTCTTTGACTAAATATTAAACTTTATTACGACACAATAACACCTCATTAACATCATCATGTGTCTTATCTCATTGTCCTTTCTCCCAGATAAGCCCCATAACCCCATGGTGAATGCTGGAGCCATAGTGATCAGCTCTCTTATCAAGGTAAACAGATGGACATGTAAGGCCTAGTGTGTGATAGCTGAGGTAGCACATACAGTAAGACACTCTCTATTTTGTAAAATGTCAGTGACACAGATATGTTGTTGACACAGGTTGGATTTTGGCACTGTTTCCATTTTTGATTTACAAAATGTTCGTGGAATAGCAGTAAGGTTTACTGCACTCCACACATGAAAAGCAAAAATCATTGATTGTAAAAGTACTAAAAATTTTCTGCCTACATTTATTTTTGAAGTGTTGTTTAACTAAAACACTGCAAAATATTCAGCCTAATTCTAGAAAAATGTTCATCTTGTTTTTGTTTTATAGTAAACTAGACAGGCACTCAAAGAACACAGACCTTATAGATCTTAAATCTTATAATGTTAATGCAGATTGAATTTTCCCTATTTTCTGGGATTATTCCTACACCAAATGAATGCTGCACAAATGCCCTGTCTTGCAATGTTAACGGCAATAAAAAATAATTTGTCTATTTGTGATGCGGGTCTGCTCCAAAATTGTATGGGTTCTTCCTTGGCACATGCTACACCCTTCCACTAAGTTTCATTAATTGGGCCAGTAGGTTTTCTGGAATCCTGCTGACAGACAAACAGACAAACTGAGCCTAAAACCTTGGCGGAGGTAATAATGAACTATGTTCTAGTATAGAGCCTGCAGGTTGTTGAGTGAGTCCGTTGATGTGATAATGACCTTCATGACAAAGCCTGGGAGCAATGTCATATAGCAACAGTAACTCAACAGTAGGAGTGTGCAGCAGCGAGTCCTCGGCTGAAGTGGACGTGCTGACGTTTACGGTAAGCGTGTTGTCTCATTTCCGGTGTTCCAATCTCACGGACGCTATTTTTCTGCTCCAGCTAAAACTTACTGAACACTGCTTTATTGCTTAAATCTGCTAAGTGTCTGATTGTATTTAAACACTAGTTATACTCAAGCACTTATAGTTTAATTATCCTACAGCAACTCCCTCGCTGATCTCAATTGTTAGAACGCTGTTAGCTACTCCAGCTTAGCCATTAGCTAAGTGCCTGGAATTGGAGAATGTTGTGCATTAAATTACAGTTGCTTCGCTTACAGCCCACATCAACGGGGCATAGGCATAAGCATTTGTTTAATTCACGGACGCTACTTTTCTGCTCCAGCTAAAACTTACTCAACACTGCTTTATTGCTTAAATCTGGTGGCTAAGTGTCTGATTGTATTTAAACACTAGTTCTACTCAAGCACTTATAGTTTCATTAACCTACAGCGACTCCCTCACTGATCTCAATTGTTAGAATGCTGTTAGCTACTCCAGCTTAGCCATTAGCAATGGCTAATTTCTGTCCCTCTCCCGCTCTCTCTTGCTCTGTGTGTCAGATGTTTAGCTATTCCTTTGCCTCCTTTAGTGATGACGGTGCATGTAATAAATGTAGTATATATTCGCTGCCCTGGAGGTGAGCCTTAGTTTGAGACACGGCTCCGCACCATTGAATCAAAATCATAGGCTTCCGTAGCTAGCCCCGTAGCTGGTGTTGGCCAACGTGTAGAGACAAATTCACCTCAATTCAAAAGGTTCACCTTTTAAACGTAGTAGCACTAGAAAGAACGACAAGACCTGACATATACTTAGAGTGCTTCTGTCTCTTAGACCCCATTCCAACGAGGCCATAAAGAAACGTTACCCGAAGATATGAGCAATATGTCTCTATTAACAGGTTATGTACCATGGTCATTTAAAGTAGCTGTGATAAAACCTCTCTTGAAAAAAATCCTACCTCGACCCGGAGGTCTTAGCAAACTATAGACCTATATCTAACCTTCCCTTTCTCTCCAAGATCCTTGAGAAGGTAGAGGCTAATCAGTTATGTGGTTTTCTACATAGCAATGGTTTACTTGAGCACTTTCAGTCAGGATTTAGAAAGCATCATAGCACAGAGACGGCACTGGTGAAAATGACTAATGACCTTTTAACTGCTGCAGACAAAGGACTTGTCTTTACTAGATCTTAGTGCTGCATTCAACATCCTGTTACGGAGACGGGAACATTTAGTTGTCATTAAAGGAATCACACTAAGTTGGTTTAAGTCATATTTATCCAATCAATCTCAATTTGTTAATGTTAACAATAAATCCTCCAAGTACGCTAAAGTTAGCCATGGCCTTCCACAAGGCTCAGTGCTTGGACCAATTCTATTCTCCTTATATATGCTTCCTCTAGGCAATACTATTAGGAAACACTCAATTAACTTTCATTGTTATGCGGATGACACCCAATTATATCTATCAATCAAGCCAGACAAAACCAGTCAGTTAGCTAAACTTCAAGCATTCATAAATGATATAAAATCATGGAGGACCTACAATTTTCTGATGTTAAACTCAGACAAAACTGAAGTTGTTGTGCTGGGCCCTAAACACCTCAAAACCTCATTATCCAAAGATATAGCTACTCTGGATGGTATTGCCCTGGCCTCAGGCACTACTGTCAGAAATTCAGGAGTTATTTTTGATCAAGATATATCCTTTAACGCCCATCTAAAACAAACCTCAAGAACAGCCTTTTTTCATCTTTGTAACATTGCCAAAATTAGCAACATCCTGTCTCAAAATGATGCTGAAAAATTTGTCCATGCATTTGTTAGTTCCAGGCTGGACTACTGTAATTCTTTATTATCAGGATGCTCAAATAAGTCCCTTAAGACTCTCCAGCTGATCCAGAATGCTGCAGCGCGTGTTCTGACAAGAACTAAGAAAAGAGATCATATTTCTCCTGTATTAGCTTCTCTGCATTGGCTTCCTGTAAAATCCAGGATTGAATTTAAAATCCTTCTCATGACCTACAAAGCTCTAAATGGTCAAACACCATATTATCTTGAAGGGCTCTTAGGTCCTTATTGTCCTACAAGAGCACTGTGCTCCCAGAATGCAGAGTTACTTGTGGTTCCTAGAGTCTCTAAAAGTAGAATGGGTGCCAGAGCCATCAGCTATCAGGTTCCTCTCCTGTGGAATCAGCTTCCGGTCTGGTTTCGGGAGGCAGACACCGTCACCACTTTTAAGAGTAAACTTAAAACTCTCCTCTTTGATAAAGCTTATAGTTAGGGAGTGAGGAGTCGCAGCGTTCGCCTTGACTGGCGGTGAAGGGTGTATAGCCGCAGACATGGCACCCCTTCTCTTCTCTTGTCTGCTTCTCTTCATAGTTGTCAGATTAATTTACCATATAATCAATAACATAATAAAACTAGAGGGAGGCAAGACAGTACAGCCCGATCAGGCTCTTTACCTTGTCTCTCTTAGTTAGGCTGTAATAGTTTTAGACTGCCGGGGGACTTTCTTTGACACACTGAGCTCCTCTCTCCTTTATCTTTCCATTTGTGTGCATCCATGTCCCAGAAATGTTTGTTACTAACCTAGCTCTGGGGAGTCATTCCCCGGAGTCCTTATGTTCTTTTTCCCCCAGCATGTTTCCTTGGATCAGGGAGGCTCCAAAATCATGTTTGCTGCTGTTGCCGTGGACACATCCTGCGATGCCCTGTTAAATCCTGCTATGCTCTGCTGTGCCTTGTAATACCGTGCAGTGCACTGCTATGCCATGAACTTCTACAAACTACTATTTTTAGTCACTGTTCGATTATCTTTTACTGTGATTGTTATTGCCACTCTTCATTTCAACCCCAACCGGCCGTCAGACACCGCCTACAACCTACAGCCTGGGTCTGTCCGAGGTTTCTTCCTAAAAGGGAGCATTTCCTCGCCACTGTTGCACTGTTGCTTGCTCTGGAGGGAACTACTAGAACTGTTGGGTCCTTGTAAATTATAGTGTGGTCTAGACCTACTCTATCTGTAAAGTGTCTCGAGAGAACTCTTGTTATGAATTGATACTATAAATAAAATTGAATTGAATTGAATTAACGAGTTATTAATATCTTCAACACATCCTAATTTATGAAATACATTTGAGAAATGTTAACTCATTGACTGAATATGGCTGCTTTTCTTAAACATATTCAAAATGCGTCTCGCAGATTTAAATCAGAAAAACAGGATTATGTTATAGTTAAAGCCACACTAAAGAAGTTTTCCGCTTAGGTCCCCCTACAGGTTGGAAGCAGAATTGTCCATTACCGTTACCATTAAAATTATATGTCGTTCGATCTACAGATCTATTATTCGATCTGGCAAACTTGCATCAAAATAGTGTGCCTTAAAATAATATTTCAAAAATCGTTTTAGTGGTTCATCAACTCGTAACAGGGTGAACGGCGCTTTGCGGCCCGTTATCTGTTATAACCGCACTATGCAAGTTTGCCAGATCAAGTAGCGGATCTGTGGTTCGAATGAGACATATTGAGACATTACGACAGCGGTAATGGACAATTCCGCTTCCAACCTGTAGGGGGACCGAAGCGGAAAACTTTATTAGTGTTGCTTCAAGTTGTCTGGTGTACTGTTTTGTGACATTCTCCCTAACCTCTACCTGAGCTCTGTGGTTTATGATCACTGTCTATCTTTCCTCTTGTACTGTAACAGCACATAATAGGACACTAAATTATGCAATCAGTGACTCTCTTGTTTGGTTTTCAGCCTCGTTCAAATAAGGCAGAGAAGTTTGACTATGTAAGTAGAGTGCCTCTTCTCTTTTGACACCATGAACATGATACAAAGGGTTGATTTTGTCAGTAGTCAGAGATGCTGCAGTACACATAAAGTTTCGTCTTGGTTCACCTAGGTTATGGAGTATGTGAAAAAGATGGCAGGCCAAGAGTATGTGGGATTTAGCAATGCCATGTGAGTGTATTATTGATTGAATTTGAGGTATTTGAAGTTACTGATCATCCTTTAGCACACCTTATTGAAAGAGAGTGTTGGGCAAATTGCCTGTCCACTGCTCTATTGCATTATTTATGTTCCAGTATTGATCTGTCTTTCTGTCTCAGGTTCCAGTCAGAAAAAGAAACAGGCGACAGAAATTTTGCCATCGGATACTACATGAAAGAGAAGAAGGTCAGTTACAGAATGCTGAAATATGTGGGGTTAGAAATGCTTTTGATTTGCTGTTGCATCACTTCAAGATGAAGTTTAATGTCTGTCCACAACTCTGAGTGTTTTAAATGTGCTTGTCATCTTTTTTATGACAGGCTTCTTCAAAGATACATATTATTTCTGTATTTGAATTAAATTAAAAATACATTTTAAAGTGTAGCAATTTTATATCTGAAAAAATAGCTAAAAACAGACATTTTTCAGTATGTGTTTAGGAATTACAGGATGGTTTCATCCTCATATTCCTACAAATAATCTCTTGTCACAGAATACAATTTATTTTTTTATTTGACCCTCTATCCATTTTTGCCATCGTCATCAGTTTGCTATACCAACAATCTTTGAGGCCAACTGGAATTCCTTCTCCATGGCGTCTCTGTACATCTCCCACACACCTCTGTGCATTGCCATCTGCCAGACTAGAAGAGAGCTTTATGACCTGACTAAGATATTCTTGAATTGAATAGTTTGAAGAAATAGTTTATATGTACAGTGCATGGCCAGTATACTTCAGTCAATCAAAAAGTCACAATGATCATATCTCCTTCACCAGTGTTTTCCTCCGGGAGCTGATATGATCGATGCGCTAGACTTCTACTTCCAGGTAAAATGTTCTGTCATGAATGGAGCAAGTATCATTATATCGATACTCTTGTGTAGCCTGATATTGATTTAATTGTGAATTAAAATAGATTCAGTAGTTTTCACCATGAACTAATCCTCTTTTTGGTCATAGCTTTGCTCCATCGAGGTGACATGCGAATCAGGAAGTATCATAGCTGCCACTCTGGCCAATGGAGGGATCTGTCCAATCACAGGCGAGCTTGTCCTAAGTGCCGAGGCAGTGAGAAACACTTTGAGTCTCATGCACTCATGTGGCATGTATGACTTCTCTGGCCAGATGGCTTTTCATGTGAGCAGCAGTAGAAAGTGATTGTACCATTACACCTCCCGTCTGACACAACAGAAATTAAAGATGTGAAGGAAATGTTTGTTGATTTAATGAGCTGAAACAAATTTTACATCTCTCATCTTCCAGGTGGGCTTGCCAGCCAAATCCGGGGTGTCCGGTGCCATTCTGCTGGTGATCCCCAACGTCATGGGAGTTATGTGTTGGTCTCCTCCTCTGGACAGAGTTGGAAACAGCGTCCGGGGAATACACTTCTGTCAGGTTAGACCAAGATGTTACAGTTTTTCATTTTGTGACTGTTCATGGTAAAGGAGAATTTAATTTTAAGTTTAAAAACATGGCGACTAGGTGCCAGATCGTAATCACGCATCCAAGAGAAAGCTAAGGAAACGGCATAAAATCTCCTCTGATGTAGCAGCTCCAGATCTTTCATATTGGTGACTTCATGGAACTGAATTATTTTTGTCAAACCTTTTTTCGTATTGTCCTATTATTGTATTGTTTTTTTCTTTGTATGTAATTGCAAACTATTTGCTATACATATAGATTTGTCTTAAAGCATAACTTATATCATATATGCATAAATAATATATAAGTCCTCCAGTGTTTTCCTCCTCTTAACAATTAGACCGTATGTCATCACCCTCAGGAGCTTGTTTCATTCTTCAATTTCCACAACTATGACAACTTGCGGCACTTTGTCCAGAAGCAGGACCCTCGCAGACTGGTTGGAGATGACAGGGTTTGTTGCTTTGTTAGTTTGTTCTTGCTGGTGTATTAAATGTGTTTTCAGCCTCTATGTTCATGTTATTTCCCTGTATTTGCAGAACAAGTCTGTTTTCAATTTGATGTTCGCCGCCTACAGTGGAGATGTGTCTGCCCTGAGAAGGTACGTACATCACCAGCAAACCTGATTTATTGTTTGTCCTGTTTAACACATTGCCTTGATAGTGTTAACATCAGGCGTGGGTACTAAATAACATACAGATGGGTGCAAATGAAATGAATGTGTCTTAGTGAAGTGTAGTAAATTGCTACAAAGCTGCTTGGCATAGATTTTCCAGGTGTAAATGGTCAATTCTGCATTTATTTATGTCTGGTTTGTCTAATAATCATGTCTGGTACGTGCATGTTGATTAGATCAAATTCAAGCACAATGCTAAAATATATATTTGTAGTTTTATTTTTATATTACTATGTGGAAAAATGACATTGTCTTTCAATTGTATTTATCAAAAAATAGTTTTGGTGAATTGGACATTTATTCATTCCTTCAGGTTTGCTCTTTCATCCATGGACATGGACCTGAAAGACTATGATTCTCGAACAGCTCTTCATATCGCTGCAGCAGAGGGTGAGCTCCAAAGACAGAGACACTGCTGGAATGTACAAACCATGGCAACATCCTATTTAATTGACGTCCCTTTAAAATGACAGATCTGAAGCACGTACAGTATGTCTCGAGGATGTACAAACTGAGAAATGACAAGAGTGGTTTGTGTTATAAAGTTGAGCTGGTAAAACACTAGTCTCACTTTTCCAGACCTTCCTCCACAGAGCTGCGTAGTAGGGTCTGGCTAATCCACACAACAATCCGCAATGAGAAAAAAACGTGTTCTGGTTTATTGGCATTTCTTTAAACCAATCACAATCATCTTTGGGCGGTGCGAAGCGCCGATCGGAGCCACGGTGTTGCTGCAATATAGCCTCAGGAAGGAACTTGTTTTGGTGGAACGTGTACATTCAAAAGTTGTTTTAGTCATGCCACAAAAAACTCAGATTGGACAGATAGTCTAGCTAGCTAGCTAACCCTAGTCCTCATAAATCGACTAGTTTAAAATTTCAACACAAAGAAATCAGAAGGTAACGGACATCTGAAAAGAGTGACATCCGGCTAAATTTCCTGCAGAACAAGAGCAATCCCGGAAGTGGAACGTTGTGGATATAGAGTAAAACACTAAACCTGGCATATTTCCTTTGGTTGGAGACACTGTAAACTCTGCTGGTAAAAGTTGGTCGGCTTGTTAGGTCACGTCTGTCCCGTCCTGTCCTGGTGGATGGAACCAGGTATAGCAGATGAGACAATACTATAACAAGTCTGTCACTACCTGCCCAAACATGCTCGCTGTGTTTCTGCAATGACAGCATGTAGTAAGTTACCAATTTTAGCTTACTTTTACATTACATTAGTTTTAATGAGGATTGGTTGACACAGCAACCCAAGAGCACTTGTATCACTAACTCACAAACTTCAGTTAAACGTAGTTGAGAGGATAATTGTATTTTACTTGCATTGTATGCTCACAGCTGTAATAAGTGCTACATTAGTTTTCACTTCATTTGATTAACTATAGTGGCACAGTACCTTTGGCTCCCATTGTACAAAACCCCTAATGAATCAGATCACAGACCCTTACAGAGCACCATATGGTTGATTATTTATCTTCTGTTGTGCTCTAAGTTTAATCACAGAACATGCCCCACTGCAGTGTGTTCAACAATAACATATTTCAAAAAGAGCCTTGTAATCTAGTCATTTGTTTACATGATAAAAATGGAAGTAATAAGTATAGTTTTCTTCCAAATGAAAAAGGCAGAGCTATGCACTCCTTAATCTGATGCTGAGTTAGATTTCGACTGGAGGGAATAGTCATACATCTTTTTTTCCCCCCGCATTGTTTTTATTTTTAGCAGCTTTGTTTTCTCCACCCACAATTTGTCATGCTATTAGACAAACTTGTAAATCGTGAATATCTTGCCAGCTTGGGGCATGTTGCTCTTGCATGGGTTTTTGACACCAAAGTCAAAACAGTGTTTTCTGAGTTGTCAGAAAAAGATTGTCTCTATCTATTTCTCCCAGAAGGGAAACTATAAACTGTTGTCTTTTCTCAGGTCACATAGATGTGGTGAAGTTCCTTACTGACACCTGCAAAGTTGATCCATTTGTAGAAGACAGGTGAGAACAGCATCTGTAACTTCTGTCTTTTTATTCTTTAGCTTTGGATTTCTTTACTGCTCTTTATGATTGGCATTTGATTATGATCAAATATTTTACCTTCTAGTCTGTTTTGTTTTCAGATAGAATCATAACCACATTTTTAGATGCTTGTTCTTTCCAATCTGTCCTCCAGATAAGATAATCATAGTGGGACTACAGGGTTTAAAAATTATTTTAATGAAAGTTAAGGTTTTTAATTTGACTTGAAAATGTACCATTATGTCTCACAGCAAGACCTACATAACCACAACCACATAGTGTAGGTACTTATCTCATTTTAGGGTGACCACTTACCACCAGTCCAGCGACAGCAGATCTAAAATAGCCTACAAGCTAATTCTGGCACATTTTACTTGTATGTATTATTAGTGTGCATTGTCCCTGTTAAATAAACCTTAACTAAAATAAAACTAAAGTAAATTAAAGGATAATTCCGGTTTATTTCAACCTGTTGTATTTCCTATAAATGTGGTGGGGAAAAAAAAATCTGCAAGTTGATCATGGAATTTGTCTTTAATAACAGATTAACCTCAAAGTGTGAATAAATCAGAGTTGCCTCCTTCCTTGTTTATTGCTGCAATTAATAAAATGCAGAGGAGAAAAAAGCATCTGTCTTCACAAAAATCATCTGTTGAGTGTTTGATGGTAATTTATTTGTGCCTTAGAACGTAATCACTGTGAAACAATAGTAGAATAAGCTTTATTTCTCTCTGTCTACTGTACAATGAAAAATTCATGTACAAAACAACGTTCTCAACGGTCTCAACTACTGCCAGAAAATGCTTACAGTAATGGTGTAACTGTCAGTTATACAAGAGAGAAGACTTGGATTTGTTTATTACTTATTGCTGTGCAGGTGGGGGAACTTACCAGTCGATGACGCCATGCAGTTTGGACATGACGAGGTGGTGAACGTGCTGAAAGAATACCAGCAGGTCTGCAGGCAGCAGGAAAGACGGCACACGGAGGATGAGCATTCCCCGACGCTGGACACCATCGAGAGCATGGTGTGATGGATTTGAAGTGGGGGTGTCCCCACACTGTACCATGTCAGAGCATATGTGCAATCTGTTAAGTTTTGAAATATGAAGGTCCATTTGTAGCTCATAAAATGAGTTCCAAACTAAGACGAGAATATGACTATATGATTTATGACTGGAATGGAAAATGGTAGGAACATGCAAATAGAATATAAAACAAACAATAGGCAGAGAAAAAACAAAACAACAAGCCAATATAAAACAACATATGTTGCAAACAGACTCTAATTTTAAATCAGTAGTACCAGAATACATCATCAACCCGGACTCAATGTTCATGTTATGGTAAGATTCATGTAGGGTTATATGTAGCAGAGGGTCTCAGTGCAAAAAAAGCAAAAGATGGATATTTGTAATGCTTCACATAACAGTACATATTTACTGTTATATTTTTACTGTTTTATTCTGTTGTGCCTTGTAACATTTAAATATGTAAAACTATGTTTGGATACAAAATCTCAAATTTGGCGTATTATAAAAGGGAAACAAAAGAAGGGATTGTACCCAATAAACCTAATGTTGAAAATATTGTATATATTATGTTTCTTCGGCTTTAAATAAGTACACTGAAATTCTAATAATACATTATTATACATGCAGTTCCACAGAGTCATTTATGTGAAATATTTTGAAATTGAAGACATCCATTAAACACATTTATTTATCTGCAACCCAGAGTTTCATTTTGTTTTGATTTTATTATTATAACATATATAAGGGTAGTCAATGCTTCATGCAGTCAGTAATTTGTTGTTGAATATTAAACAGCATCTACTAAATCAGCTGAATGTAGGAATATATGATGGAGAAACAGCTAGAGAGCTGTAGAGTTATCAGGAAGTGGTAAATGCTATTATTATAAGTGTATTTTGCATTCTTATCTTTTCTTGGAAACAGCTGGACATTCAGCTGTTACTACTAAGGATCAAGTCAATGTACGCTGAGTCATATAGCCGCCTCATTTTAACAGACTCTCTCGGTTTTATTTATAGATGTTTAGTTAGTTAGTTGGAGCTTGTTAATGTGGCTCGGCAAAGGGAAGTTTAGGGTCCCTTGCTGGCCCAACCCATAAGCAGTTGAAGATGGAGATGGATTCAATGAGTGTTGAAAGCTTGTCTGCTTACTAACCTGGTTCATGAAGCTGACATGGTTATAGCCACAGTAAACATGCTACAGTTTTCTCCATCAGATGGCACTGTCCCCTCATCAGAAGAAATCTCTGTAAAACCCACAGCATCAGTGGTGTACTGAACAGAGTGTCTTAGATCCCTGCAGGAGAAAGAACATTACAGGGCAGAAAAGAGCTTATATAAGACTGACCTGACATTTAGAGAGACTGCTGCCACCTGTACAAACCGTGGTGGTCCTGACAGATCCAACACCTTCCTCCACGGCAGCAACAGGCACAGAGTCCTGCATCAGCTAGGCAAACAAGATGCCGCTAGTTAATAAGAATAAACTGCTCTTACCTTCACACGTTGTGTTTATTCCTCATGTCATTGTTTTAGTCGGTTGGATCAATACTGCTTCTGCATGAGAAAGCCCTTTATTTAACTGGATTCTCGGCAGTATGGTGCAAGATTTGAACATCCAGCATTTTCAAAGTTTGAAGGGAAAATCTACGATGATCATTTATTTTATAATAATTATGTTATTTCACAATAATCACAGTCTTGGACCCAGTATTCTTTCTGAAAAAAAAAGATAAGACCTCTTTATCACCATGGCAGACAAGTGAACTGGATGTGGATGATTTGATCTGGTTGGCATTTAGGAAGTTTAATGAAACCAGAACAAAGAAAGATGACCTTAATGTGATGGATTGAATGAGATTGAACCCCACAAGCTTTTTAGGGGAAGAAAAAGGGACAAAGTCTGAGAGTAGAAATGAATTAAATTAAATTTGTTATTGTTTTAATTGTGTATTGGTATGTCATTTGTATTGGCATTCAGTCACTGTTAAGTATAGAGAGAAAGGCAGTTTTAGAAATATTTTAGCATGGATTGCCTTGAAATTTTTGTACAGATATTCATGACGCTCGTAGTCTTTGTCTTGTAATAATGTTTTGTGTCGGTAATGAAATTGTTTGATTATTTTTCATGAATTATTGATTTTTCAGACAGTGTTGAAAACCTGCAATTACCTTTCAAAGTAGCCGGTAAGCAACTAGCACATTTCCCAACACAGCCCAAGTAGTATTGGTGTTTTGTCTGCAAGTTCCAATTTGTTTCCCACCCTGACAATAGTGATGATTTATTTGGTTAACTGGAGGTGTGTACAGTGATGTGGTCAGTTGGCAGGGAGCCCAGCTGTAGTAGGAGTTAAGGGTGGATTCAGAAACCTGTGGAGACCCATGAGTCAAACAGGAAAGGCCAAGACTTCACATAACAGTGTAAGAATAGCTTACCCCTGACAGTGTTTTAAATTGAGAGGTGAAATTTTTCATCACAAGAATATGATTAATCAAGCATAAGAAGTTAATGGATGGGTTGCAATTAGTTGTCACTGATTAAACTAGGGAACATAACCTAATCACAAAGATATTACAGATACATTGACCTTTTGATTTAGTTCTGTCAGCTGGAAATGTAGTAATAAAATGTTGCCATTCATTAATCACTCGTGCAATAATCAGTAATTACTTTCACAGTCTTCACTGGATATCTCAAAGTGATGGGCTGAGATCATTACATGTTTTAAAGAGGCATTGTGTTGTTTTGATAACATTTCATTAACTCAAAAAGTAAATTTTTTAGCACATGAATAAATAATGAATCTTCATTTTTGTATCCAACATATAGCGTGATGTCAGTGCTTCCACAGACCAACTCTGAATAGTCCCTCACTTCTCTCTTTATTCTTATTGTAGACAGTTGTGGGAAGCCAGATCACACATTATGTACAATTTTTAAGTACCAAACTTTGATTATTTCATGCTCTATACTTTTACTTTACTGCAGAACCAGACAGCACATAAAGTACTTAAAAATACTTTCAACCAGAACCAACTAAAACTGCTTCTTCCATGTCAATAATAATAATCCAGTAATATTATCATTTTCTTTGGACACTTGAGAACTTTACGTTTCCCTCCAGGTGTAAAACAAGTTTGAATGTTCCTCTCACTCGTTAGACATGCAGATGGTGTTCCACTTAAATCTACACCAGATGTCTGTGTTACAGTATAACAACATGACAGGCATTTACTGTAGTATGGAAGGCCATCATCACTACCATATGGACACATTTACTCACAGACAATGTGGCAGTGTGTCCTAATCTAGGCTTTCAGACATATATTCACATAAATCAATCAATGAATCAACATATTTCATGTGTGGTTGTGGGGTGATCCATCCAGGGGGAATTTGACCCCCTAGGGGACGAGATAGATCATTATTTTTGACTAACCCTAACCCTAAGTGTAATGTTGTTTTGTGACTGAATTTTATCATGAAAGTATCATTGGAAACTCTGGGACGTAGTGAACGGATTGTGGTTTTTAGGTATAGAGTTTATCTCAGAATGGGCAAATAATCTAATAAATTGAATGAAAATGTTATATTCTTTTTCACTGCATAAGGTATCTGATTCAGTTCCTTTATGTGGATGTTTATGTCTCATGTTTGAGTACACTAAAAAATGTTGTGTTTTTGATGTTTGTTTTTCATCTGATAGCCAGTTTATCTTTTCTGACAGCTAGTTCCTCCCTGTGACAAGTGCTGGTATATTCTGGTATATACTGATATATTCTATGACTTCAGATTGACTTAAAATTGTTTTTCAGGCAGCCAAGGCAATTTCTAGGTCTCGATTTGACAAACTGTTCCACACATTTTAAGTAACTAAGACATCTGTCTGAGAGGTGGCATAATATTCTGAATTTGCGTTTGTGTTTCTGTGAGTTTCATGCAGAGATTCTATATAGGGATGGACTCCAGCCTCCCATGACCCTTTAACAGGAACAACCACATACTGAAGCACACTATGAGAGATTATATATAATATAGACTCCATGAGAGTTAAACATGTGAATGTTAAATTTGCTGCTTATATGACCCTAGGGAAATATTTATGTGTGTGTATTTCTATGCAGTAAGTTTGTCTGAAACATTATTGTCATCTAGAGATGTCACCTTAATAATTTGATTGAGTTTAATTCACTCTAGTATAACTGATGTTGTCTCCACACAAAAAATGAAGCAAGTAAAATTCACATAATAGGGCATTTTATTCTGATGGAGAAACTGTGACAAATACAGAGTGTGCTCTAGTCTCCATGGAGATCGTTCATCTTCTTCTCAACCCATGATCTGGCAAAGCAAGGACAAAAGAATCATTATGTGGTTGTCCTCAAATATCACATCAAGATGAATGAATAAATGAATGACGCATGCCTGTTTATGAAATCCTCCAGTTACTGCATGCAGTGGGGTGTATTGATACACTACTGTAACTGAAGTCATGCATACATTGAAGTTTTATGATTTTTTAAACATTTGATACTCTCTGATTCGCAGTGTTTAATACTGACGCTGTTCATCCAGCTGATGTAGGCAGAGACACGGGTGAAGACGGTGGGCTTCTGGTTGGCGTTGCAGGCAGAGGAAGACACAAAGCTAGTCACACCGTGGACGACCCAGTTGCCGTTGACACTGCAGTTCAGGGGGCCGCCGGAGTCACCCTAGATTCAGAGAAAAGACATCACAGACAAACCTCAGAGTCAAAAAATCTGAACCTTTTAGCAGAGTTTAGCAAACACACCATTTTACAATGCTCTTGACTTGTTGCCTCTTGCTTCTCACATCCCCTTCTGATCTCAGATAGCCTCCAGCAAGTTCGTGCAGGACATGAACTCTCAAGACTTTGACACTTTTGGCACTGGCCTGGATCATTGTCACTGACTTATGCCCCTGCTGATGCAGCAAGTAATCCCACGTGTCCTCCAAAATATCTTCCTTGACAGGACGGGGTCAGGCCTCAGCTCAGTGGGAAATATTCAATTTTACCCTGTCATGGACGAGTGGGACTGAACTCTGAAGTTCTTTTCAGGGTTTCCCCTAGTCTGCTTATACTGTACCCAAACATCTTTCAAACATCTGCTGCCCTAATCACAGGATGACATCATGGTTTGTGGACAACTGGATAGACTGGGTTCAATATGAGCTGGGAAGAATCTGCCTTGCTGAAAAAGGAAGCCCTTATAGATTGTAACTAATAGGTTTATAATGGTTTCATAAATCACTTTCTAATGCATTATATTATCTGTTAAAAGCCATTAATAAGAACACATTTTGGGTTGCCAGGATGATACAAATCACTTGGATCAGTGTTTATTGTTTCCATTTTGTAATAATGCAGTTGTAAATGTTAATTATCCATCAAAAATGCTTATTAAGTTGTTAATGAATAGATTTTGGTCCAGATCCTCTGCAGTTTGTTTTCACAAGGTTAACCTTGCAGTCCAGTGAGTCAGCATAGCAACCACACGTATTTATTAATAATGGCCCTGGGACGCGTTCCCAGGTCTCAGTGCAATCTTTGTAATTGTTTGTCACTGTGTATAAATTCTGAATACATAAAATAAAACAAATTTGATCACAAAAAATAAAAAACAATGGCTTATAACGATTTATAAACCTTTTGTAAATGATTTATATGTATATGTTTATTCTCCAGAGGGAGCTGCGCAAAGTCTGACAAATGGCCTCAAGTAATGTCACTTGAGTTAGCGTCATTTGGAGCTGAAGACTACTATTAGATTAATAAATAAATAAATAAATAAATTACTTAAGGCCAGCATTACACACACAAATCTGGAACTGAACTGTCCTCGGTGAGTAAGTGGGTAATGCCATTGCTGGGTTTTGACAAGGAAGACGAATGAGTTAAATAAAAAGAATTATTCTTAAAACTGTCGTGATTTTGACAATATTACAGGAGTGCAATGTTGAATCAGAGTGGAGTATTCTTTCACGTCTTATAAAAGTAATACTTAATGTGATGGCATGTACAGTCCTGCTAAGACTTCCTACCTGGCAACCAGAGTCCCTGCCACCACCAGCACAGACCATGGAGTCCTTCACAGTGCTACCCCACCATCCGTAGCTGGAGCAGGTCTTGTGGTCAACAACAGGCAGGTAGGCCTGCTTCAGCTGGGCAGACAACTGACCTCCAGCTATAGAGAAAAACATCATACTGCTGTGATTACGACTAGAATAACAGGATCATACATTGCTTTCTCTTTGAAAGTTCATTGTAGTTTAGTTTAAGTGTGATGTGATGATGTTTTTTACAGATTACTTTCTTACTATATGTATACTGAACTGAACACTGGGTTTAAACATGCAAATGTATCGTTATGTCACACTCACTCTGGGTGCGACCCCATCCAGTGATGTAGCAGGGGTTTTTGTTGGGCAGGACCTGACCAGCGGGGGGCAGGGCGGCGAGCTGGACGTAATTGTTGAGAGAAGCGTCGGAAGACAGACGCAGGAGAGCAATGTCCCACCTAAGGGTCAGATTCTAGTTAAGCTATATACTCGTTGATTGAGTGTTTTTACAATTCATCTTGGGTCAGTATGTAAGGTTAGTATGGGTTAGTCAGCAAAAAAATTTCTAGAATTTAGTAAATATTTAGATTAGATGTGTTATTAATTTACAGATACAAACATAAAATCACATATCCCCATAATGTAGCTGTTATCTCAAACACTCTATGCAAAAAATGTCAACATTTTCCATATTGTAACATGATTACAAAAAACTAAATGCACTCAGTCTTTATAATATGAGATGCACATATCAGTATGGGCTATTTTTGTTACGCAGAAGAGGGTCAAAACATGGGCAGCAGCTACTAACCCTCCAGCAACGTTGTTGGAGTTCCAGTTGGGGTGGATGTAGACGTGACTCACGCTCATGTACTGCTCTCTGCCCTCATTGGAGTTGATGTTGTGATCTCCAAGAACAACACGCCAAGTCCTGGAACTGTGGACGTAAAAAAATATATAAATTTCTATTCTACCACTCAAACATATCCTGTTTGGCAGTTAGTACTCTCTAGTAACCCAAACATATGTTTAAAATCAGTACTTTACACGGAAACTATAGTTTTGGAGGGAATTTAAGCTTTTACGTATATTTGATAGTTAAAGATGGATTAAATACAAGAGCATTCCCAGTCAAATTTCAACCTAGAGTGTCTTGGCTATGTACTTAATGCTACCAGGTAATGTACTGAAATACATTTATGTAAATGTTCAGCTCTGTTAAAACATGTGTCCTGCTATTTCAATCTTATCTCTATTAGTTTTAAGCTCAGCAGCTATTCTGTGATGCATGAAACTCCCACCTGTCCACACAGTGAGCAGCGGTCATGACCCATCCTCTCTTGATCAGGGTTCCTCCACAAGTGTGGTAGAAGCTGCTGCCAGATTGGAACTGAAGAGAGATCTAACAAAAGGACAACAGATAGTATTATATCTGCAAGAAATTTAACCATTCACAATAATGAAAAAGGCTTCTTTGCCTTTTGCATTACAGTCTTAAACATAGTCTTAAACATACTTAATACACCTTGGGGATTTGTGTATGCAGAACATATGTTGTGCTGACCTTTTTCACATTTGAAAGCTGTCTAGAGCATTGGTGGAAATAGACAAAATACTTTTACTCAAGTATTGTACTTATGTGCAATTTTGAGGTACTTTTGCATGTACAGTGAATGCAACTCAACTCAACGCAACTTCAAATTATTTTTATTACTAATTTTGTTTAACAGCTATACTTGTTACTTTTATTTTACAGATAAAGCATATGACCAACTCAAAATGATGCATTATTATAGATTAAAAACACAGGTGTATTCAGTTACATGGCTGATTAGACATATTCATGCTGGAGTTGTGAATAAATTTACATAAGGTCACCATATTCTAAAAGGGTGAAAAAGATATCCCATAACAGAACTAACAGGAAAGCCCATGAAGTCCTGAAATTTATTTATGTATTCTTTAACTTGTGAGCATACAACTACAATATCTTCTTCTAGGACCTGAAAGGGTCCATTTGCATAATGGGTACTTGTAATCAGGGCTTTTTCATTTCACAGTATTTTTCACATTGTGGTATTAACATATTCACTTAAGTAGAGGATCTGAGCACTTCTTCCACAACTGTTGTAGAGTCAAACAACGCATATAGTACCTGCCAGGGCCAGGAGTTGGCTCTGGCCACTTCGCCTCCCACAACTCTCCCCTCAGCAATATCCTCCAAGTACCTAGGCTCGGGCGTCAGCTCAGCCAGCACTGAGCAAAGCAGAGACACAGGAAACATTAAAGTCTGACATCAAAGATTCAAGTGTGTGTAGAATGTCTGAGAAAAAGACAGTACTTACCAAGGGCTGCGAGAGAGGTAAAAACAAGAACCCTGAGCATTTCTGCAGTCTCCTGAAACTTTCTGCTCCAGAGACTTCTGCCTATTACTCTTTTATACCCTCAGGCCCCTTACAATAGTGTGTGTGTGTGTGTGTGTGTGTGTGTGTGTGTGTGTGTGTGTGTGTGTGTGTGTGTGTGTGTGTGTGATCAGTACCAGCACATGACCACCTGTGTCTGTTTCACAGTTATCACTACAGTGGGGTTAGGGGGGTAGCTGACGAAGCAGCTGCATCCATTTTTTTCTACAGTCAGTCTATCAGTCTAAGTTATAGTTCCATTCTGATTATAACACAGTTTTAACATGTGTGCATTTCCCACTATAGGCAGACTTATGCTTATATGTGCACTCCATTAGTGCCCCTGTGCTCACTGCAGCCGTTTCATTAAAAAATGTCAAACCGCCAGAGAGGCAACAGAAAGAGTGACGGATACCTTCACCGGTTTCAAGTTGATTTTATGTGACCAATTTCTGTTGGTAGCAAAAAAATATGACATAATAAAATAAATAGATAAAACTATAGCAAAAATAAACAAACACTAAAAGACTGCAAAATGAATGTCAGCATTTACTCATGACTACTGGCTGTCAAGACTCAGAATCAGATTTTAAATGTCAACAACCAAAAATAAGTGTATCCTCGTGTCTCTGGTACTCGTGTCACTCAGTGCACCGTTCCTTTTCTGTCACACAATTAACTTGCTGAGTGCTGACAATGCTCACATGCTGAATGGGAAAATGGTATTTATCTGATTGTCAGAGTTTATTTTGATATAAACCATCTAGGCATCAGTGTCATAATTTGAAATATCTTTGAGAAATATTAGGAACACTAGGAAAAGCAGGACATGAGGCAGTTTGAAGTTGAAAAACACAAATATTTATATTGTTGGTTGCAGATGGAGAACAGGCTCAATTGGCCTTTTACACAGGAGACATTTTGACTTGTCACAGTAGGAAATGCACAGGTGTAGATACAGATATAAATGGCTTTTAGCCGCTTTGATTTCAGGTACTATCGTGCATGCTTGCTCACTGTCACTCTCACTGGAACACTTAAACAGAACAGAGCCATCGTTAGTGTTATTAGTTACACTTGTGCTTTTTCCTACCATGACAACTCAAAACATCTGCACTAAGAAAGGCCTATTCAGAGTAGTTTCTCTTGTAAAAATCCATTTCACATATATTTCATTGCTAAGATTTTAGATTATTGGAAGAATATTCAAAAGGAAATTTTTTGGGTATTGACTTTAAGTAAGATCGAGCACTATACACACTGGGTATAGTGCCAGATAATGTTATAGATGGGAACTTGATTTCCTTATTGAGAATTCTGCTTTTAATAGCAAAGAAACAATCACAGCCTCTTGGTTGAAGCCACAACCTCCCAGTATAACAAAATGGTGGAAAGGGTAAAAAGTGTGTTCATGATGGAGAAAATCACAGAGAGGTCACAGCTCAAGTCAGACAGGTTTGATCAAAAATGGTTACCAGTAACACAATGTCAGAACTCTAGTTACCTCTTTATTTTTTTGTTTATTTTTTTTTTCTCTCAACTTAATTGTAATTTATATTTGTATTTTATACTTACTGCAGTACACTTGACAATGAAGGTATGTACTTATTGCTACAGGTTACTCAGGTTACTCAGGAGGAAGTAATGTTTGGAGATAGGAAGCGAGGATATGATCATAGGTTAGAAGTGAAACTGCCAGAGCATCTCTTAATGTGTGCACCTAAAGTATGTGTTGTTTATATGTATGCTTGTCATTTTATGTGAGAAAGAAACAAATAAAAAGAAAGTAAAAAAAAAAAATCCATTTCAAGGATTGTTTATGACTTGGAAAAAGAAAATTACATATATTAGTATATCATCAACTGCACCTTTATTTCAAATGATTTGTGTTGGTGAACTACAGTATACACCAAATACCGCCGGCGGGTTTTGAATAAGGATATTATTTTTTTTTTTTTAAAGATCGCCAAAGAAAACACTTTGCTACCGCAGAAAGAAGCTGAAAAAAACATACTGTTTGTTGGATTCTCAAAATTGCAACCGTCCACGTCTCAAACCCACTTACTGGATAAAAACCTCACATAGAACATGTCCATCTTGCATTTGCATGAGCAAGAAGAACAAGAACAAATTCATAAAATGCTACGCTCTTTCAGTTTTGCCGGAGCATCTATATTGTTTACTGTGTGACGCATAGCCATGTCATAAAGACTTATCCAATTCGCTGTAAGACTGCAAACCACAGCACAAAGAATACAGACAGCCTAGTGTTAAACAGTAGCCTATGTAAGTACCAATGTAGTGGAGAAGAAAGTGGCATGAAAAAACTCAAGACTCAAGTAAAGTACCATCAATTTGTACTTAAGTACAGTAAATAAATATTTGTGTGAATGTTGTGCAGCCAAAATATTTTTTCTACGTGCACCCGTAGGGAAATGTTGTATTATCTGATTAAACTGATTTTCTTTTCTTTCTTTTTTTTAATAAATTATCAAAAAACTTTAACTTACATTTTTCCTTCTTTCTTTTTTTATAGTTTTTTTTTATTGTTGTAACTGTGTTATACTGCTCAAAAGACATTTAGGAGCTATTCCTGCTTCTGGCCGTGGTTGTACTTGCTAAGATGAGATGCGAGACTTGCAGAGGAAAAATGAGCCCACGGTAAGTAACAATGTGACAGGAGCAAAAAAATGCTCAGAAATGGCTTAATGTAAGTAGGGGAAAGAACTTGCAGTAAAAAGTAAATTTACATACAAGTGAGTCTTTATGTTTTCTGTTTTGTTTTTACTGGCAGAGTGTATCCATGTGATGAAGGCGGAGACGCAGGTGAAGACAGTTTGGAAGATGTACATAGCTGTTGAGGAACATCAGAAGGGGGTGGTTTGTATAATTACGCAGCAGGTATAATCGTAGTTGAGTGCTTGGTTTGATTAGTATGTTTCACTCTATAGTCCTTTCACATTTTTCACATGAATAGACTGTTGTGGTGGTTTTGACGATGCTGCTCCACTAGTCGGAGCTGATGCAAGTTTGGTGGTTGATCGTCTATATCCTTGATGTTCCACTTCCTGGATTGCAGGAAATTCTGCCGGATGCATGTATTTTCACTGAAGTCCATTTCCTTCTGCTTTCTTTGTGTTGGAATTTTAAACTCTGTTGGATTTATGAGGACAGGACAGGTGTGCATGAAGTGCGTCCATAGCCAATGATATAGCAAGGGTAGTTATGGGGCAGGATCTTGCCAAAAGGAAGCAGATAGGCCAGGCTCATGTAAGAGGTCATTATGGCGCCAGACAACAGCAGCAACAGGGTGATGTCATGATAGTTTGAAATTCTTCTACTGTAATTTTATCATTTATTCACAACACAGAATGGTCCTATTAAAATAAGCATAAACGTGCTGACCAAATATATACTTTTAAAGGTGCCCTGCGACAAAACACGGTTTTTACTTACATTTTATAAAAATATGTTAGGTCCATATGTGTTTGTGTTATGTTGTGAATGTGAAAATGAACTGCTACCTCCTCTGTCAGCTCTGAAAAGAAATAAGAGGAGAAATCAGGCCAATCACAAAAACTGGTCAGTCTAATGTCATGTTGCCTGAGCTCATTACCATTCATGAGCTCGCCCAGTTGCGCTGGGTAAAGGATGCTCACAGCCAGGCTCTCATTGGCTAGCTGTTAGCCAATAAGAGTGAAGCAGCTTAGCTCATTGAATATTAAAGAGAACTGGCACAAATCGAGCTGAGTCTTCTTGCAGGCTTTTTATACCACTCTAGAATGGCTTGAAACAAGTTAACCAAGGCATTTTTTCCACAAACAATGTTACAGAGTCCATGGTAGAACTTCAGACATTACCACAAAGTAATGAAATATGTGTGGCAGGGCACCTTTACATAATGGTGCAAACAGAAGACATCCCAGTCATAATCAAAGGCAAACTAAAATTCATCAAAATCTGCCTTTAATCAACAGTAAGGCTAAACGTCTGTGAAACTAAGATGTTAAAGAAAATGAAAAAGGTTTACCAAAAATGTTTTCTGAATGTAGTCTATGAGAATTAGACAGAGGAGATGCTGTTATTGTTCCGTTCAGGATGGATAGTCACTATGATGACACTCCTGTATTGCTCTGTGTTCTGGATGTGCTGCAGGATGAGATCACCAAGGACCACACGCAAAGAGCTGGGACTGTTTTAGCGTAGGTTAGTTTATTTTTTCCACAGTAGAACATTATAAGAGAGGTGAGTAACAAAGACAAGAAAGAAAACAGAAAACACATATTTGTGCAGGTGTTGTGAAACAATGTGGGCATGTAACACTTACCATGTAGTGTATTATATTAGAATTATATAAGGTTTATAATACCAATTGTATCTATTACCTGTACACACAGTAAGCAGCCGCCATGACCCATCCATTCGTGATCAGTGTTCCTCCACAGAAATGGTGATAGGAACCATCAGAGTAGCACTTGAGAAAGAACTGGAGAAGTGGTAACAAAATATTACTTCTTCCAACCTTAAAAACATTATAGGAAACTTCTCAAATTGATTGTTTTCATATTTTTATATTGACCTCACACTTGTATTACAATGAAGAGGCTAATAAGTAACTGTACATTTGTAAATTAAGTTTTTGTAACAGATCCATTAACTGTATTAGACCACGGTTTTTTTTGCAATGAGTGGTTAAGAAATATCTTTAAAAACACGTTACATGCTATTTTTAGCATAAACCATTTTTAAAACCGTGATATTAGAGTATTTTTTACTTTATCTACACAAATAACATGTCTACAGCTTCAGCAAAGTCTTGGGATGCTCAAAGTGAAGAAACTGAAGTAATACGGTTAACGGTATTCGACTGGGAAGCACAGGTACCATCAGTGTACTGCCAATCCTTGAAGATTCTAGTTTATGGGCCACACCTGCTGTTTTCTCAACCATGACACAGCAATTTCCACAGACAGACAGACTGACTGTCTGTCTGTTTTAAAATCTTAAAATATTCCACATCTTTCATTCATCAAGAGTATTATACAACTTAAAATGCATCACATGAAAATAATTAACAGTCCTTTGTGCATGTTCTGACCAGTAACAGCTCAAGGTACATATCTTCACATGATCTGGGATTTCTCTCCTGTTCGTCAGTTCTGGAAAAATATTGCATTCAAAATACCTGCACTGATTAATGACACTGTACCTGTTACTGTCAATGTTCTGATTCTGAATGATCTGTCAGACCTCCAGCTCTCTAAAACTCAAAAACGTGCTGTTTTTGCTGGACTTACACGCTGCCAAGAGAATTATTGCAACTGGTTGGAACCCACCTCATGACTTGTACTTGTCTATTCTTACTTGGACCCTTTTCTTTCTGGATGTCGTATATATGAAGCTCTCCATGGCATGATCTTTTTTCTTTACAACTTCTATCTGGCTATGTGATACTGTACCTGCCAGGAGGAGTGATGAAGCACCTCTTCACCTCCCACCTCCTACTCTTCCTGCAGTGCTGCTCTCCTATAGACTGAGCCGGCACTAAGGCACAGAAGAAGCTTATCACAACTATTTAAACATGGTTTGGCTTTCCTTTTTGTACTTTTTTTTTTTTTTTTATAGTTTATAAGCATTTTTCAGCAGTGGATTATTTACAGTACAGCCTTGATTTGTTTTACCTGTGGCTGTGAGAATGCTGAACAGCAAAAGCAGGACTTGCAGCGTTTCCACATTTTTACTTTCTTTTATACCCTGAGTTGACCTCCACTTGAGTTTGGCAGTGGTCAGAGAGGCACCTGTGGTCCTTCTCAGACTTTATCACAGTTTCTGATAGTGTGTGACAGCGTGTTGCCACATCACCCTGGATTTAATGAAACTTAAAAAGTATTTCTAAGAACCTTCAGTGCTGAATATTTATTTTCACAGTCTGTAGCCACACTTTTAATTTAAGTAGTTGTATGCAACATAAATTAAATCCAGGAATTTGTATTTTTACCTTTATACATGTTTTGTTGCCGTGTAGGATGACAGTTTGATTTCTAAAGCAAAAGAAATGTAACCTTCACAATAACACACATAACCATGGTTACATAAACTTTCTGAGAAATTAGCCATCACTTGTTTAATTATGTTTATTTTTTGCCAGACAAATGAAAAAGCACATTAGATGGAAACATGGTCTAATGCTTTCCCGGTCTTTGTGTGCTGCACCACAAATGACTCGATTTACATCATGATCTGGAAAAGAGAAGAAGCAAACAATGATTACACATCATATGCAACTGAAATGCCACAAAAGCTATATCTACTGTATACTAGCATTCATATACTGATGAGTTTTTTTGATAGCTAGTGTTATTACATATGTTAGTAATACATATCCCTAATACTGACAGAGTCCATCCATTCGATATAGGCGGAGACACGGGTGAAGACGGTGGGCTTCTTGGGCGCGTTACATCCCATACCAGACACGAAGCTGGCAATACCATGGACATAGTATTTTCCATTAACAAGGCAGTTCAGAGGGCCGCCAGAGTCACCCTGAGAGGAACGAGAGAGAGTGCATCTTCAGTCTTATTATAGGGTTAAATTGTGCATTTTCTTTCTCCTCATTGTTTCTTAATGTTTTTCCACCAACTTAATCACTCCACAAGTTAAAAAAAAAGTCCCTTTTAATACAACTTTACAGTAGCATTTCACTAAATATGTAACCAAAATATGTATTAATGTAGGAGACTCACATTGCATCCAGACTCTGCACCACCGCCACCACACACCATGGTGGTCTTGACAGTGCTGCCCCACCACGCTGGGCTGCTACAGGTCTGGTAGTCGACCAGAGGAAGGTAGGCCTGTTTCAGCTGTGCAGACAGGCTGCCTCCAGCTTGACAAGATAATATTGGAAAGGTAAGATACATTGATCTCACAGAAAAGCATTAAAACTGACCAGATCATGCAATCAACTTACTGGAAGTACGTCCCCATCCGGTAATGTAGCAGAGGTTGTTGTTAGGCAGAATCTGTTGGGAGGGAGGCAGAGAGCCCAGCTGGACGTAGGAGTTCAGGGTGGCCAGAGAGGACAAACGCAAAGGGCAATGTCGAACCTGAGGTAGAGATCCATGGATCACACAGGAGGAAGCAAAACTAACTTTGTAAAGATCCTACACTCCTTGGGGAGCACGGACCACTATCGCTTCTCTAAGGTGACGTTCTTACCCCATCCCACAACATACTTTATTTTGGGAAAAGAGAGAAATGGATTTCATTCAAAACATTATAACTTACTCAAAAATACAGGTCGAAGAACCTTAAAACTGTATGAATGCAAGAAAAAAGTACAATCCTCACCCGGAAGACACTTTGTTGGAGTCCCATTTTGGGTGGATATAAACATTGCTGACTGTCATGATCTGCTCTCTGCCACTGTTGCTGTTGAGGTCATGTTCACCGAGAATGACACGCCACGTCCTAATGCTACAATATTTCAAAAAAAAAAAAATACATAAGAGAGAAACATAATATTGTTTACAATCAAGGACTAGTTGTGGCTTAAATTATGCAATTGCAAGTCAGCGTAGCCTAATAAATTCTTATTACAGTAAACTGAATAAATACAAATAAAGTAAAGGTCAAAATATGCCATTTAATGACTCCTGGTTTTCTTTATTTATTTGTTTAGAGGCATTTCTTTTTTTCTGCTAAAAATAAATGAATGCCGTTGGTATGTGACAGTTATAAATGAGGCTGTTAGAGGTTTTCTCATGCTGGTGACATTTGGAAACACTGAAATAAATCATACATCTGTACTGGGATAAGAGTAAGTCAAAGTAATTACAAAAGGTGCACAAATGCACTCAATATTCATACAGCCAAAGGATACTATGTATATGCATATGCTCGAGTGAATCATTGTGTTACCTGTCCACACAGTGAGCAGCAGTCATAACCCAGCCTCTCTCAATCAGGGTCCCTCCACACGTGTGGTAGTAGCTGCTGCCAGATTTGTACTGAAGAGAAATCTAAAGGGGGAGAAAACAACAGATTTATCTATAAAACAAGTGTAATTTGTGAATCCAATATGGTGGCACTACTATAAGTCCCCAAACATCCTTTCATTTTCTGAAACAGAGCATTTAGTTTTTGATTTTGTGTTAGAGTAGATTACCTGCCAGGGCCAGGAGTTGGGACTGGCCACCTCACCTCCAACAACTCTTTCAAAGCTGTCCTCCAGGTACCTGGGCTGGGGCCCCAGCTCAGCCAGCACTGGGTAAAAACATAACAACAAAGGGCACCATTTATACATGTTTGCATTCCATCTACAGAACGTGGAAGAGAAATGTGGGCAGTAATGTAGGTAGTACCGGTAGAGCAGATTATGTAGAGCTCCTGTATATTTACTAAACTAAAAAATAAGTGACTGACTGGATGAAAGAGATTGTGACTCACTGATGGTGAATGAGAGAGAAAGAGATCGCAGTGTGTGCTGTCATTTTCTTACCCAGGGCTGCAAGACTTGTCAACAACAGAAACCTAAGCATGTCTGCAGTGTGTCGTAATGTTTCTGCAAGGAACGAATGCTTTTCTCCTTCTTTTATACTTCAACCCAACCTTCATTCTGGAAAAGTGTGGTTGTTCCTGTGACAAAAAGCCAGGTATGCAGCTGTGTTCTGTCTCACACGATGTTATCACAGTCAGTTACCACACACCTCTTGCGTTGACCAGTAGAAAAGAATGACACATAGACTGATAAATATATCACTGCAGGGCATGAGTCAGGGTGGTTTGAAGGGCTTAGAAAGGCATTTATCCTGTTTGATAAACTCAACCACATCTATTTCTGGTGCTAGTTATGGAAAACTACAGAAAAGAAATATGGCCTGAAGGGGAGAAGTTACCTTTTAGTCTCACCAGTTTTCCAAAATGGACTATCAATATTTTTATGTACTGTATGTATTTACAAAAAATTAATTGTTGTTATTTGCCAATATAACCCCTTAAAAAAATTAATAAAGAATAAAGTACTGAATACATAAAGGGTGGAGGGGGATTCACTTTCAGTCTAGAGGAAATGGACTGTGGTTATATTCAGTTCCTGCATATTGACTGGATGACTTTTCCCAGCATTTTCTCTCTTATTACTTAATATAAAGAAATATAAGATACCAAAACAATGCAACTTTTTATGCAAAGGAATTTCTTCTTACATTTTTACGATTAAAATTTGAGATGTTTTTCAGTCACTATCATTTTATTTATAAGCTACAGAGCAGTTGCTAATTTGGGACAGAACTCAAAGTGTGTATAATTTGTCTGTACATAGGATACCATAGCAATATGAAAAGTATCACAGCCCAACACAAGATGGGGCTGAAGACTAACAAACACACACAATCTCTACTTGGCCGTAAAGGCATTTCACCTGTATTTCACAGAAGACAGACAGAGATGACACAGATCTGTTTCAACACCCAAATCTTAATAAAATGTCTATTGTAAATACAGATTTTGGTGTAATACTAAACTGAGATTACAATCATTTGAACACAGAGTCAAAATATACATCCCCATTTGGAAAGATTTAAATCCAGTGTGAGAACTGAGATATAGGCCAACTGAGAAGATTTCTCTCTTCTGACTTCTATGACACTGAACAGGTATACCGTACATGGATTACTTGATGATTTCTTTTGCACAGAACTTCTTGAGGTAAAATATATTAATACTTTTTAAAAGCCACTTGCTAGCTCTGAAGTGGTCACGTTTATGTCTCCAACAATAGGTTTCTGGACAATGGGAAGGCCTCTGATGTGTCTGTCTTTTATAAAGCAGCCCTAATTAGACGGAAAGTCATTAAAAGTGTATGGATTGTGGATTATTACCTTATCAGGCTATTAAAGAGATAGCCGCGCGGACTGGTAATGGAGCTGGCCCCATGACACACATGGTAAAGGTCCTAATGCTGCAACACCTCCTGAACAGAAGTGGCTGCAGACTTTTGCTATTTTCTCACAGAGCGTCTTCATCCCCTCCGAACTCCTCGTGTACCCTTCTGCCAGCCCAATCTTTTCTTGCAGAGGCATAAATCTAATGGGGAGATCAAAGACAGGAAGTGCTGGGGATGTGTTAATTAAAGATGTTTGCTCTTGATACAGCTTCCCCTCGTTAATGAATAGTCGATTTGGTTCCCATAAAGATGTCTCGCATACATGGACAGGAAATTGAGGTTCCCAAAAATATTAATGGGATGCAGTGATTGGGTCTGTGATAGATTGCCATGCAGGGTTATCACAAAGTAAGTGTTGATTATGCCAATGTGACACTGTTTGAAAAGCTCACACTGTTGCCATCGCAAAGCCAAAAGATTGAAACCCCATTAAAATTAGAAACTACTAATACTGTTAGTATACAGTTATTCATTTCAGCCTATTTTGTTAATAGTGCCAGAAAAACTAGCTGTAAATACAACACTCACATATGCCCAGACATTTATTAAATATCCTTAAGCTACAAATATTTTGATTTGTAGAATGTTATTTCTACAGGCTTTAGTTCAACAGTGGCATTAGGAAAAAGGAAACTTAGATGGAGCCAGCTGTTTGTCACAAGACCTTTGCATTGTTATTTCGGTCACTTACAAAACGGAGTCCTGGATTCCCAAAGAAAACAACTTATATCCTAAAACATATAACAGGCCTTTGTGTCCATAGCCCTCTCTTGCTTTTAATGAGCATTTGTACTGTTCACCAAACAAACTTTTCAAAAGATAGTAAATGACAGGGGAGGTTGAGTAGTACAGCCATAACCATTTGCAACACCAGAGAAAGATGACAAAAGAACAAAAAGGCAATAAGGACATTTGGATTTTAACATACGGACATGAAGGACGAAATGTCGGGAAATTAATCTCCTTCTGATCTAAGAGTGTTACACTGCTACTTCTGCTCATATCTGTTTGTGGCTTCGGTGTTAGTTGTCAGTAAAATACTTTATAATGTGTGAGATTTTGCAGCTCTTGACTGCCTACCATGGCACTAATCCACACACACTCTACTCTACACATGCCTGCTGGGTGACAGCAGCAAAACTGATCCACTGGTCTGTTTGCAACCTTTAATTGCAATTATACGTGTCCTTCATCACTCTGTTTTTAGCCTCACTCCATATATCTGGAAAAAAGGTGCCATATAGGCTGTGGGGCTGATGTGGTTTATGGGGGGCAGGGACGAGGTGGTGCAGTAGCACTTTCGATGATCTGCTATAGCTAAGAGTGCCTGATTGATCCTGTGGAGTACTGTTGATACATCACCGTCCTCCTGGTGCTGCTTTCACCTCTAGCTGCTTGTGTGTTCCCTCTCCCTTGTTCCCCCTCTGCCCTGGTCTCAGCTGCCGCCGTGCTGCTGGGTCCTGGCCCTTGGCTGCAGCAGCGATAGGGTCTACTGGAGTGGAAAAGGAGGCTGCTGCTTCTGGAGTCCCTCACTGAGTAACACAGGGAAGAGGACAGGGATTAAAATCTGACATACCATGTTGCGTCATCCTTGCCGCACGGTGTGTGTTGGACCATTAGAGGGCCTTCAGGATCAGACACTAACTTGGACTACAAATGATAATTAAAATTCCCGATTGAAAAAACAGGAAGAAATCACCTAACCCAACAACAAACAGTCGAAAGTAGCTTTAGCATGAACTGTGTCTGGAATATTTAAATAAGTGATTAAAATAAAAACCGTCTGTATGTTGATATTGATGTTAAACGGACATCTAATTAAAACAACTTACTGTACAGCAATGACAGGAGCTTGTGCAGCTGTTTTGTAAAGCATGTTTTTATTGCACTGCACCCTTATACTTGTCAGTGGCTGTCAACATAATTATTCCCTAAGGGAAAAGAGAGAAAATATCTAACGTCAATTAGCACAGTTTAACAGAGAAAGCGTCAGTTTGAATAAGTGTGTTGTGATAACAATAACTTGTTAATTTATAGCCCAGTGTATCACTACACAACTTAAATTCTTTCATATCACAATCAAGTTTTCTTCACAATATGATTAACCGTCTAAAGTAACATACAGAATGAGTCATACATGTTACAGTTATGATTGTATGTGGTGAAATTATGATGATATCAATTGCCAATTATTTTTCTTTACCACTGACAATTGGAGCTACAGAGAAACACAGAGTGCAATCTTAGAATTTCACTGGTCTGTGCAATATTTCTTTCATGTATAACTGTGTACACTCAATGAGTGAAAGTTAGGGAGAGTAGGCTATTAACTCAGAATGGTGAGTGTATGGATGGTCACGATGTTGTTCTTGCTCCTGTATAGAATACACATATATTGTCCTCAAAAAGACATGATCACCCCCTTCATGACTAAATATGTTTTATTATGGGGTGCCTGGGTAGCTCACCTGGTTTAACGTGCACCCCATGTACACAGGCTCAGGCTTGACGCATCGGCATGTCATTGTCTCTCTCTCCCCTTTCAAAACTTTCCAGCTATCCTATCAAATACAGGCCTAAAATAGCCAAAAATAATCTTAAAAACAAAACATGTTTCATGATCAGACTTTTTCATTTAAAAGATTTGGATTTATATTATGGTATAAAGCGAGGCCGTGTTACACCCCAGCCTACGGTGAACTAAACTTGTTGGCGCAGTATACAAAGGTTTTTCTTATTTTCTACACACCAATATTTCATCTGGTTTCACTGAAATAGGTGCTGATCCATTCTTAAGAGTAGTGGAGGGCTTTACTCAGCCCTTGTCTTTGTTTCATACTGTCCTACAGAGCTAAAAAAATGAGTTTAAACTATTGATTGGGGCCTATGTGGCCTAAAAAGGGAATCTCAAAATGTCTATATCAAGAATATTCCTTAAGTCTCTTTCAGAATTGTCTTGGAGCAAAAAACGGTCTCCTTAGTAATTGTGTTGAAAATGTTCTTTGGCATTTCACATGTGTGATTTTAATAGCGGACTTAAAAACCTGCATTTCAATATTCATTCACAATAAGTATCCCTATAAGCACTCTCAGTGGTCAGCTATAAAAAGTAATTGCTGGCGATTTAATTTTCAATTATCCTGTCAATGAAAACAAATTCCTTTTGTGTCATATTATAGACTAGGTGCCCATTTTGCTAAGCTCATATCTCATACATGCAGAGGCACAATACCATTTACTTTTGCCTTTCTCTCAAGTTCAGCAGAATACTGTGCAGCAGACCACCAATGAAATAAGAGACAGAGACAATGAAGGGGATGTGGGCAGGTTAAATTGGAGCAGGAATGTGAATATTTAATTAGCTGTCAATGAAAAGAAGTCATTAGGATTAATTCCTACTTAAGGCTAATTTAAATGTTCTTTCGCACTCCACATGAGAGTAGAAGTCTGTGTGCAAAGGACTGAGGTGGAGGTCCCATGCTGTGGCATAATGGGGCTTCAGCTGTGGACAACAGCCAATCACTCAAAACAGTGTAGGAGTAACATAAGTCATTACCAAATATGCAGCAATTAGCACCAATTCTCAGCAGCATGTTTTGCTCATGAAAAATATAAAGAAGTTATTCAATCATTAGCTTTTTTTAAATATAAAAAGCCTAAATGTAGCTGTGTTCTTCTGGACATCAGTGGTAAAAGAGGATCTACCTGCAAGCCAAAATGCTTGCCCATAGCTGAAACATTTCACTGGTTTTGCCTGGTGCCTAGATTTGTTAAAATGTCAACACAGTAAGTGAAAATAAATTGTAAAATTCTTGCATAACCAGCTCTCCAAATATCTCATGGCACTCATAGATCGAGGCCGAGGCTATAAGTGCACAATGTGAAAAGAGCGTGTAAATTCAACATTAAATTGTTACATTGAACTTATTTTAGAGTCTGTGGAAGTTGTTTACTTCATTATTGTGTTTACTGTGTTAATGGACTGGTGATGGGTGTAGGATTCGGTCTTCGGATTTGACAGAATCCTAACCACTGGATTCGGTATTCGGCCGAACCCCAAAAATCTGGATTCAGTGCATCCCTAGTAGAAATATCAGTGATGAGATGACATTACCTTTTGTCTCACAAATTGCATTCCACCATCTCCATCTGTGCCAGGCAGACATTAACATCAAAGTGCCTTAAGATAGAATGGCTAGGGCTTTTAGCAATAGCTCCAAATTCCTCCTTAAGGCTTAGTCACAAACTTGACAATCAAGGCAAGAATGACCATTTCAAAGACACTCTGCTGGCAATTTCCTTATTTGGCAATTGCCGACATGAAAAATTGATGCATGAAAGATTGTAAACTTCCTGCTGAGCAAAAGGCTGGCATGATTTGCTCTTGGATTCACTCAGGAACAGATCATGGTTTACAAGGCCACGAAAGTTGAGAAGCATTACCCTTACAAAGTTGCACATGCCTCAGTTCAAAGGTGAAGATTTCTTGGTAAAATGCATCACAAAGAGCTATTGTGAAATTGGTTGTATCAAGGCTTTATAGATTCTGCTGATGTTGATAAAGGCGTCCTTGACTGATTCTTGACGATCATTGCCCAGTAGGCTAGTATGCATTTGTCTGGGCTGGAACCTGCAGATAGATTATATGATCTAAAGACCATCTGTCTATGAAGACCTTGTCTGTCACCTTCTGATGATGTCATCCTCTGGCCCAGCACCAAGACAAGAGTTGCTTGGAAGCGGGTTTAGGTGTGGGCTGGAAACAGGCTCAAATCAACAGGGTCAAGAGCCTCTTGCTCCCTCTGTGTCTTGCTTGCCCAGTGATAACTAAAGAGACTTGTCAATGGGACCCCTGAGTGTATTCCTATTCCCTGCCAGCTCCCACTGACTTGGTTGGCACACTACGTAGCCTTGGCCAAAGTAAAAGCCAATCTGCATGGAGTGAGATGAGAGGAAAGGAGGACACAAGAGAGAAGAGAGGGGAGGAGAGATTGAATAATGTTCCTATGTGTGTTGACCTATTCTCACCACAAGTGTTTTCCAAATTAAATATTAAAGAAGACCAAACCTCACAAAGAGTTATGGAGATGAACCTCTTGTTGCACTTGTGTTAAACAGGAACCAGTTTCCATACATATGTATGTATCTAACAATAATGACAATGTGTTTTGGGTCACTACTTTCTTATCAATACATATCAGCTAATTGTTAAATTATGCAATCTATATATATATATATATATATATATATATATATATATATATATATATATATATATACACTACCGTTCAAAAGTTTGGGGTCACATTGAAATGTCCTTATTTTTGAAGGAAAAGCACTGTACTTTTCAATGAAGATAACTTTAAACTAGTCTTAACTTTGAAGAAATACACTCTATACATTGCTAATGTGGTAAATGACTATTCTAGCTGCAAATGTCTTTTTGTTTTTGGTGCAATATGTACATAGGTGTATAGAGGCCCATTTCCAGCAACTATCACTCCAGTGTTCTAATGGTACAATGTGTTTGCTCATTGGCTCAGAAGGCTAATTGATGATTAGAAAACCCTTGTGCAATCATGTTCACACATCTGAAAACAGTTTAGGTCGTTACAGAAGCTACAAAACTGACCTTCCTTTGAGCAGATTGAGTTTCTGGAGCATCACATTTGTGGGGTCAATTAAACGCTCAAAATGGCCAGAAAAAGAGAACTTTCATCTGAAACTCGACAGTCTATTCTTGTCCTTAGAAATGAAGGCTATTCCATGCGAGACATTGCTAAGAAATTGAAGATTTCCTACAACGGTGTGTACTACTCCCTTCAGAGGACAGCACAAACAGGCTCTAACCAGAGTAGAAAAAGAAGTGGGAGGCCGCGTTGCACAACTGAGCAAGAAGATAAGTACATTAGAGTCTCTAGTTTGAGAAACAGACGCCTCACAGGTCCCCAACTGGCATCTTCATTAAATAGTACCCGCAAAACACCAGTGTCAACATGTACAGTGAAGAGGCGGCTGCGGGATTCTGGGCTTCAGGGCAGAGTGGCAAAGAAAAGCCATATCTGAGACTGGCCAATAAAAGAAAAAGATTAAGATGGGCAAAAGAACACAGACATTGGACAGAGGAAGACTGGAAAAAGTGTTGTGGACGGATGAATCCAAGTTTGAGGTGTTTGGATCACAAAGAAGAACGTTTGTGAGACGCAGAACAAATGAAAAGATGCTGGAAGAATGCCTGACGCCATCTGTTAAGCATGGTGGAGGTAATATGATGGTCTGGGGTTGCTTTGGTGCTGGTAAGGTGGGAGATTTGTACAGGGTAAAAGGGATTCTGAATAAGGAAGGCTATCACTCCATTTTGCAACGCCATGCCATACCCAGTGGACAGCGCTTGATTGGAGCCAATTTCATCCTACAACAGGACAATGACCCTAAACACACCTCCAAATTGTGCAAGAACTATTTAGAGCAGAAGCAGGCAGCTGGTATTCTATCGGTAATGGAGTGGCCAGCGCAGTCACCAGATCTGAACCCCATTGAGCTGTTGTGGGAGCAGCTTGACCGTATGGTACGCAAGAAGTGCCCATCCAACCAATCCAACTTGTGGGAGCTGCTTCTGGAAGCGTGGGGTGCAATTTCTCCAGATTACCTCAACAAATTAACAGCTAGAATGCCAAAGGTCTGCAATGCTGTAATTGGATTCTTTGACGAAAGCAAAGTTTGATGTAAAAAAAATCTTATTTCAAATACAAATCATTATTTCTAACCTTGTCAATGTCTTGACTCTATTTTCTATTCATTTCACAACGTATGGTGGTGAATAAGTGTGACTTTTCAGGAAAACACAAAATTGTTTGGGTGACCCCAAACTTTTGAACGGTAGTGTATATATATATATTGAAAAAAACTGCCTCTAAAACTCTTTCTTAGCTAAGACATGAGCGTGCAGTTCACTGTGGCACTGTCTTGCGCAAACCACTCTGTTAAAATGAGTAGGGAAGCGGAAAGAAAAATCTAACTTTACTTTTAATGATATAATGATATTAAACAAAGAGAAATGTTCTCCCTTCGTCCTATAATGGTCATGCTGGAGTAGCCTTCTTCCTTGTTTAGTGCTGCTATTAATAAAATGCAGAGGAGAAAATCACTTGTTGAGTGTTTGATGGTAATTTATTTGTGCTTTAGAACGTAATAATTTAATTAATTTCATTTATACTGTTTATTGATCCCCAGTGGGGAAATTACAATTTACACTCTGTTAGTAAACACTACACACAGGAAAAAATTAGACTAACTATTAGAACCTGTCACACACATAAAAAGGCACTCAGATGTGTAAAACTCAAAAAAAGACACAAACAAACAACGCTACAGCTATTCTGAAATTCCAGACCACAGTTTGATGTCCTGTATCATAACCAACAACAATGCACAGGTGCATGAACAGGAATTAATTACAAATGATTTCAATAATACAGTACCAATACAACAATGAATGGCTACAACATGATTTAAGAAACTTCTGCTTGTTTGAGACCAAAAGCAGATCAGCTGCCGTGTGTCCTCCTGCGTTCCTGTGTGATACAGGACGGTATATGTAAAGCACGTATCGATGTCTCCAAAGCAGGTATTGTTATGCACTGATATCAAACGAAATTCGCTGCTAATGGAGTCTAGTTAAAACTGTAGACATGCATGGAGTCCATTCAAAGCAGAGAAATGCGGGACATAATGCTAACATTAGCAGCTAAAATTTGCAGCTTAAATTAGAGCAGATAAACACACTAATTAATCCATTTCTGTTTTTGGAATATTAAAGGTGCTCTAAACGAAGTCACGTGTTTTAGGCTACAACATTTGTTGTCACATACAGCTACATCTCCTCACTATCCGCGAGCTTTCTGTCCCCAGAACACACTGTAAAAAATGTGTAGACAGCCAAGGGTCTACAAATGGCAACAAAAATAAACTGTGCCCACCTGCACCAAGAAGCATACACAAACAGTGTTCCAGCCAATAACCAACAAGAAGGATTTGGGGGTGGGGGGTTAGTGTGCGGAAACACAGAAGGGAGAGAGAGGGGATGAGGAGGAGGAGGGAGGGGCAAGTTAGTCTCATTTTGTTTGAAAATACTTTGAGCGTCAACAAGAAGTAACATCACCCAACATCGCTTAGAGGACCTTTAAAAAAAATGGCTAGTTTTGGTTGCTAAGCTATGATTGGACAATCACTGTTCACAATCACTCTTTCTTTCAATCTCTTTTTGTTTATACCGTATATATCTTATAGGGACCTGTGTCTGCAATAAAAAGTTTATTATTATTTCATACTTCAAACTAAAATCAGCTCAACTTTTCGATAGCTGATGTGCACCATGTGCAAAGGAGGCAGTTAACGTCATTGTTTTCAACTGCAGCAATATAAGAGAAAAACAAAGAGTACAGACAGAGGGAACTTTTATTGTGTATGCTTTTTAGATTCATGTGTCTGTGTGGAAGCGCATACTAAGGGCTAGCTGTCGTTAATGCATTTTCTTCCCTCTTGTTCCCAGTGCCTCAGTGCTTTTCTGCTTTGTGAAAACATCCCTCTTCCCCCCCCTAACACTCGTCTCTTGCATTTAAATTCCCTATCAGTAGTTGTTTTTCTCAACTAACAAAAATTGGAAGAAAAAAGGCCTACATTACTGCTGTTTTATTCCTATGGGACTTATAGCATGTTTTAGGAAAAACTTTTCTTTCCATACAGCCACATGTCCATCTTGTCAAATAAATATATCTAGCTATGACTGTAATAAATACATACTGCAGAGATACTCCTACTTGAGCACAAAGATGACTGCTATATGGAGTGATTGTGCATGAACAGTGGTTATATTTTCATACTGATAATCTCTTGGTATTAAGTAATTCTCCATTCGTGGAAGAGAAGAAGTGCTGCCAATACATTTGACTTTTATTTTCAACGTCTGAGCTTTCAAAACATTTTGTAAAATAAAGACCCACTTTCATGGTGCCATTACATGGAAATGTATTCATAAACAGGCCTGGACAGCGGCAAAGTCGAGGCAGAGCTGTACCAAAGAGCCACCAGCAAAGAAAGCTGCACCGGAATAACAACTTTGTTAGAGAGGCCTATTCATCCAGGTACCTCTGAAGAGCATTACGTTATCATATTCTTCAGAATAATGTAAATGGTAGAAGTATCCTCTCAGTAAGCTACTCCTCTATTATTGTAGCACCAACAAACAAAGCATGATAAAAGCTTAATTTAGGTAAGCTTACATCTCAGCACCTGCTATCAAAGTGTACCTCAGTCATTTAATAGCTACTGTAATTTCAAACCCATATGTGCCGTACAATGTCTACCCAGAATTCACATCACCTCACTGGAACAGAGCATGGCTCATCTTCCCAGCAGTGCTGATCAATATAAGATGCCGGCTTTATAGATGACTGCCACATTGTCACAGTCAATACTATGGAAAATGGAAATTATGGACGCATTTTGAACAATTTCATGGGTGAACTCCCCTCGCCTCTTGGCAATATGGTTTCTATGACAGATTTGGCACTGGCAGTCTTGCGACACATCTGCCTTATTGCCTGTGTTTGGCTGACTCACTTACTCTGACATATTTGGATGTTCCATTCAGTAAACTACAGAGAATTGGTCAGAAGAGAAAATAGATTTGTTTAGTGATTTGTGTGAGCTTGTGTACAACTGTGTGTTTGCATGCACTCGTGTACAAACATGTGTGAATGTGTATGTGTTATATGTGCATGTGTGTACACAATATGTATGCAGGCACTACGGTATATGCGCGCAACCACAAGTATGCATATGCATATGTGTGTTTGTAGGAAATTATATCCTTGCACCTACAAACAAACAGTATGTGTTGAGTTTCTGTGTACAATACAATTTGTGCATTTGTGTACTAATATGTATGCAAATGTGAGTGTCTTAAGAGGTGTGTGTAAGTTGCACTTATGAGTAGCTTTACAGTATGGTGTGTATTGAACCTAAAGCAGTAAAAATATTTATTTGTAAACTTTAAAAACTGTTAGTTATCTTCTGTGAGCGGTTTGTTTTTCTTCCAGGAAAAGGACTCCTCAGTGCTAAAGCACCCTGTTTTGTCATTTACATTCCTGTCCCTTAACAATTGGTCACTACACTGAGTCAGTGTTTACAGCTATGAATTTACTCCAAGATATGGTACAGAACTAGGGCTGGGTGATTTGGAGAAAATCAATCATATTACGATATTCTTGACCAAATACATCACTGTTGATACTGAAACGATATTGTTGACAAGTGGTTGAAAAAATATTTTCACAACAAGATTTTAGATAAATAATCACCATTAATGTGGATAAAATGACTAAGTGGGTAAAGGTAAATAATAAAACAGCTTGTAAGTCTGGTAGGTTCAGAAAGTTACATCACTTCACTGAAATGTAGCTTTTAAAACCAGGAATATTTTCCAAGACGATTTCTAGCCTCATATATGGATGATGATATAATATGGATATATTGCCCAGCCCTACACAGAACTCCGCATTAGTAGTTGAAAAAAAAGTCTCCTTCTGAGCAATGTTTTTAAGTTTTCCGAATTGTCCCCAAGGCAATAAATAATTTATGGGCTTTGAAAAAGGAGCGAAAAAGATCTGTCATCTGAAGCTGCTGTAATCCCATTTAAATGCCGACCAATCAAGGCCTTGCAGTCTACTTGGAAAAAACAATTAAATGCCTCCTTGCCCCGCTGCGCGTACTCTAGGCAGTCCCTCCACGATTTTACGGACTTCTTTTGAGATTGTTGCGGCCCAAAATGGCTGATGTTGCGGGAGATTTTGTAAAAAGAAATGCGATAAAAGTTGCAATGTTTTTTATATGTTTGTTGCAATGAAGTTGCGGTAGACAGAGAAAGTTGCAAAAAAGTTGCGATTTTCAAGGAACTTTGTTTTGGGGATAATAAAATTACTCTGGGCTGACTTTTCCTAGGACCTTACCAAAAAAGTTCAGGAAGCTGCAAATGTTGGTATGATATGAAGATGGCTGGAGGATTTAAGACAAAAAATAACAATTTACTGAATGAATCAAATATGAGCGCCTGTCAGTTAATTGTTGATCTTTACATTGTTCAGTTAATTTCCTTTCCTGGCCTAGGACACACATTCATACGGATTGATGAGGCTACTTATTGGACTTAAGTTCTCATTGCACTTCCAAAGCGTCGCAATCCTCAATTTAGGTCATCCTGTACGTCTCATCTCCGGTTTTTCCTGCATCCACCGTGTGTGTGTGAACTGGCGCGATCGTGACATCGCGAAATCCTGGAGGGACTGGCAATGTCCCTTAAAGATTTTCTGAAGGTAACACCTATATATACTGTATATGTATTATTATTATATAATTATATTTAATTACAGTTATATAAATCGCCACTAGAGACCGCTGTCGCCACCACCGGTAAGTTATTACCTTACGTTTGCGAGGGGAGCTAACTATAAGCTAACTTTCAACATTATAACAATTTGTCGCTAACGTTAGCTGCTACGTCAAATCCTATGGGAGCTATTATATGCTAGCTAGCCAACGTGTCAACAGTTAGCTCGGCAGCTAACGTCTATTTCCTTTTTATATTAAGTAGTTATACAGTCTACTAGCACCATTTATTCAATTACCGAATCATGTAGCTAAGCCCACCAATTTCCCCGTAACGTTAGCTAATGAATTAGTTTGACGCTATATTAGCGAAGACCGCTATTGTAACGTAGCTAGCTAGCTATAGGTTCCCGGAGATACTGCAAGACTGATGGTGAATGGAGAGGAAAACTCTGTTTGCTTACCAGTGAATGAGACATTTAGTAGTTTTAATGAGTAAAATTGCGATCTTTCTCCACTCTGCTCTGAAGCAGCAATTCAGCGGTGCTCCTACAATATACGGAGCCCCAAGGCGATGGTCTTTCAAGTCTTACTAGCTTTTCAACATTGCCACCATAACATTAATAGTTGCTGCTTAACTTGGCACTGGCACTAACTTTGCTAAAGCTAGCTAGATAGCTAGTACTTTTAAAAACAGGTAAATTAACTGACTTTAAGTCTCCCATAAATGATAAGGTAATGTTTTGTCACCATAGCATACTGCTTTAAAAAAATAAAATTTCTTTCACCCATGGAAAAAACGGATTGTTTGCTCATCAAACAATTAACATTAAGCTAACATTAACTGAGGAAACTTTTTAGACAAACGGTATTATCATTGTTGAAATTGTAGGCTCCTCGCTTCTGGGTTAAACACATAGCTACATTGCTTAAGTGACACCAACGTTGGACTTCATCACCTGGGGTAAAACACAGAGCCATACCGTCCTATCCTTGCTCTCTCCTGTTGGGGGCGAATTTAATTGATCCCATCAAACCGCGACCACCCCTGAGGTGGTTTCCCCTTAATTCATAACGCTGTGCATTTCGGGCCGTAATTGCATCTCTTTGCCCATATCGGCATACACGTACTGTATGTTTTCCCCCGAACACTGTAAATCAAGGATAAACCAGCGCGAATCCAAGTGAAACCGGAGTAAGTAGGCTATTCCCCGCATTGTTGTGGAGGCAGCTCGGAGGAGGGAATGGATGCAAGCGAGTAGAGGCGCACCGAGGCAGCTTTCTGACAGACCCAGCTCCTCTGTGATGCAGCTGTTAATGCTGGCTGTGAAAAAAAAACAGAACACCCCGACGACTGCTTTTAAAACGCTAACGGGCGAGAAATCGGCGGCTATTTGTTTTATTGTGCACGTGTTGGGTTCGTAAATGAAGAGCTGGGAAAGCCATGTAGTCATGTAGGCTACTCTGCCGTACACAGAGAAAGAATATACCGCCGCTTTGATTTTCTCATTCAGATTTCCCTGTTTTCCTCGCAGATTTACGTGATCTGTTTTTTGCCGACCTGTCCAGTGCTTTTGATTTTTTTATTTTGTGCGTGGAAGCCAAATACCAACTCGGTAATATCACAGAAGTGTGCGAGGAGAGGACAGCGTTGGCATCTATCCATGCGCGCTCCACACCGGACTATTTATGATGGAACTGTGACCCCAGCCCAGGTACTGCACATGCTTTCCCCGTCTATACTTTCTTCGAGTGTTTTCATGTAAGGACTCGGTATTTTGAGGATATATTGGGTAAAATGCTCTGAATGTCGGGGTATTTTGCCGGCTGTCAGTGACGCAACATCTCACACAGGCTGCATGAGAAATGCATGCGTAGAAGGGCGTGAACTTGCAACCACTATCCTTCCCATTAATAAAGCGTCTGTTTACATGTAAAGCCAGTTTCTTTCGTTTGCAATCCCATAGCCTTCATTCATCTAAACTCATCCCGGGGACCTAATGGCTCTAAAAGCGGACTCGGAGGACATGGACTACAAGGAGCCGGCTCCTATTGAAGATTTTGCCAGCAGGTCCACGCTGCATGGCATCTCGCACATGTTCACTTATGAGCGGATGTGTATCAAGCGCATCCTGTGGATTTTGTTCTTCCTGAGCTCCGTGGGTATGTTGGTGATGGTGTGTGTGGACCGGGTGCAGTATTACTTCCAGTACCCCCATGTCACCAAGCTGGACGAGTTGGCGGCTTCCACGATGGTGTTCCCCTCTGTCACCTTCTGCAACCTCAACTCCTTCCGCTTCAGCCGGGTGACGCGCAACGACCTGTACCACGCTGGGGAGCTCCTGGCCATGCTCAACGGCAGGTGTGTGTGTGTGTGTGTGTGAGAGAGTGTCCCTATCCCTATCTCTCTCTCATTCCCATGTACTTTACCTTTAGGGCTGCTTGTTGCCTACAGTAGCTCTGTATACACGTCAGTCTGCAAGCCTGAGGCAAGCATACATTTCCTAATATTTGATTTCCTGACATTCAGTAACACACCTCACCTATAACAGTCTGTTTCTTTTATATGTTCAAACAAACCAGTATTCATCACACAGACTCCCAAACAAACACACATTCTGCTTCAAGATAAGGTTTGGAGGAGGATTTAGTTGTTGATTTAGGATTTGATCGTGTCCACTGCACATTGTGAGAACAGTCACAAGATTGAATCATTTAGCTGAAACTGCACATTTTCAAGTTGAGTACACATTTCACTGCAGTCTCCTAAAAACTGAACCATTCTTTATTCCAATAAAATGATTTGATAACCATTAAAGCACTAAATCCCTCAACCCACTGACTAAATACCAAAACTCCATAGATTTTCTGTAAAGGGAAGTGCTGATGCTTTACTTTGTATGCCCAGCAGTTTAAATCTACAAGGTACTAGTGAAATGTTGTACTTCTATTAAAATTCAATTTTGAGTTTTCAGTAGCCTTGTGGAAATGTTGACCTTAGTTTTACTTTGATGTCGACATTTTCTCAGGTGAAAGCTTACATACATGTGGAAGTGCAAAGCAGTGTTTTAACACCTGTCTCACTGGTTGTCGCTGTTAGGCCACCAGGAGACGTTAAAACAACATGGACAGAGCATGCAAAACCTTTTAAGGCTCTTAGTGAATATGAACTTGGACTGACCTTAGCCTGAGGTAATTCAGAAAAAAAGGGTACAAAATAAATTTGTTTCTAAAAAGCTGTAAAAAGGCTCAGCATCATAGTTTGTTATTTAATAATGTAGTGATAATGCAGATCTAGTCAGCTGAAATCCACAGCTGCTGTATTTATGAAACTGTATGCAACTACATGAAATACACCCCAACCATCAGGACCTAAGCTGAATGAATGTAGAGTTGCAAATGTTAATCAATTTATTATTAATTGATTAGTTGTCAACTATTACATTTATTGCCAACTCTTTTGATAATTGATTCATCGGTTTGAGTCATTTTTTATGAAAACAATTCTCTGATTCCAGCTTTTTCTTTTTTTTTTTTTAAATGTGAATCTTTTCTAGTTTCTTCACTTCTCTATAACAGTAAAGTGAATATCTTGAAGTTGTGGACAAAATAAGACTTTTGAGGACGTCTTCTTGGGATTTTTAAAACACTTATTGACATTTTCACCATTTTCTGAAACAACTAATCAATTAAACGAGAAAATAATTTGAGATTAATCAACAATGAAAATAAGTGTTAGTCGCAGCCCTAATGAATGTTTAATCAATGTGAGCATCAAAACTCACTACATACCGTTCTCAGATCTAATGGTTGTAGTTGGTCCCCAGTGGACTTTTTTTTGAGTAATATTTATTTCATTTCATCCATATCATCTGCTCTAACTTTTCAAATGTTTTAGACAAATATGGTAAAAACATGATGGTCCAAAATGATGCAAAATATTTATTTTTTTAACTGAAAAACCTAACATTTTATTAAGGGAGGACCCCTGAACTCAAACTCCCAATATATGCACCTAACCTCTTCCACAAATCTAGGAAAAACACTGTACCATATTTGATAATTAAAAAAATAAACACAATGAGAAGGAACACATTTTTATCACAGATCATGTGAATCCCCCAGATAATGGATGAGTAGTTTCTAAGTGGTTAATATAAGATGATGAAAGAGAAAATGCCGCTGGTGCAATTCCTTGCCTCATCATTTTACAGTTCATGTGATACGAATATCTCAATATTGGATAAGCAGACAAGTAGATTTTTAAATCCCATGCTGACAAAGTGTGAGAGACGTGTGTGTGTGTGTGATTCACTCTGCCTTCCCCTCCCTTTACACTTGTTGCTTTCTGCTCTGCTTTGATCATTTAGTCTTTCGGCAGCCATGACAAGCACACCGTTGACTGTTGAAACTTTTGACTTTAAATTTCTTCACTTTTTCTGTTCTGTACCACCCAGCTTATTCTGATCACGTTTACCAGTGCATTACAGGTAACCTCTATAACTATCCTTGACTCTGTATTCACAGCTGTAGCAGTAAAATTCACACAAGCAGTTAGTGCAAAAATAAAAGATCTACTACAGTACATACAAATATGTCTAAATATAATCTTGAATACATTAGTCAGTGTATTTTTAGTGTATTGATCCACACAGCTCTGCAGCCAAAGGCACAGTTGGATAGTTGCCTACATCTGTGGTACATGCTAGAATGACATAAATCCAATTATCGGTTTTCATACTGAATATCGTTGCCCTGTGACTTGTATATACATCCATATCACAGGTGATAACCTTACAGGAAAGCAATAGATTCCATTGCTCAGGGCTGCAGTACAAGTGCTTTGTATGGTTTAAATTTCAACCAGTGTGCCTGCATCCTACGCCGATGTGTTTCTTCATGTTTGTACTGTCAGCTGTAATGCCAGACCATTGAAATATCAACAAAACAGTTGCAAAAATAAGCCAGCCTTCTTGTATGAAGTGAGATGCACCTGAAGAAATAAGTCCTAAACCACTGAATGAACAAGAGAGAGGAAGCAGAAAATTAAAGCTGTGGCTTTGCTCCAAATGACTTTGGAACGAGCTGACTTCAGATGGAGAGAGGGGCTCCAAGTAGAGGCAATTAACTTGTGTCTCGTAAGCTGTGTGATGAACAAGTCTTTATCCCTGTGTAATTAGTGCTGTTTGTTAAGCTACAGAGTTGTCCCGCTGATTAACATTCTCACATCTCTCTCACAGTTTCTTGCCACCACTGTTCCATTTGGCCTTGGCAGATACCCCCCCCCCTTACTTTTTGCCCACTCAGAGATTGGTACTTTATGTGCCATTTTCTTTAAAAATGGCATGGGAAGCTTTGTTAGTAGGTCTTACTCTAACAGTCTCACAGCTGTAGAGTACAACGTAGAAAAAGTACTGTGTGATAAAGACTTTGTAGGTACAAACTAAGGCATTGATAATAACTTAAATCTAACATTTTAATAAAATGTTCTTCCTGTTTTCCTGTAGACAATACTTTTAAATTAAACATTGATTGGGTGGAAAACATGCCAGTGGTAAGCTTCTTCATATCAGGCAACAAGCTGTGGGTTTTGTCAGAAAATGGCAGAAGAAAGACAAAGTGTTAAGCAGCTGTCTCTGGTGGAAAGATCAGGCAGTATACTCCCTTGCAGTGTTGCAATCTGTCTTAGGTGCTGTAAGTTTATAGCTGTGCTACTAGTACCAGCACCTTAACTTACTCCACTCCATCAGGATTTGTCCCAAATAAAATCATTTACTTGTGTTCTTGCCGGTTGAAGTCACACTCGGTAGCGCAGAGTAAATTGCTCAATTTTATTTTTATTATGTTGCAGGGGCAATTATATGATAATTAACAAAAGAAAGGTCATTTTGAAAAAGGTGTTGGTTGTGAGAAGTATGCTGCCCAAAAGTGTTGGATCAGCTCATGAGAGTCAGAGAAGCGAGTCTTCTGCTTACACAGTTGACAAGCTTTAACATGTTTCCTGAGCTTGCAAACATGCTCTTAATTCACATAAGCGGTGTTGCAAAATGTAGCGCTTGATAATTTCGGTCATGTTATCTGTCTCAGCAAGATCATAGGCCCTAATCAGGATTGTACTGGTGTAAAAAGTGCTTAGGAGAGGACATAGGGAGGCCAGATCATTATACTGAACATACAAAACAACAGAGTTGCTTTTAAAGCAGTTTTTTCAAATGTGGGTTCATTTGCATTTATTTTGTGATTGTTTATTAGAGAATATTATCACTGGGGAGACATAGGCAATTTAGTCTTTAGGTCAAGGTTTTTAAAAGATTTAATTTGTTTCATTATTGCAAGGCATTGCATGTTATTACTGAATTTTGCGTCCTTAGTGTGTTTGTGTGATTGCTTATCAATAAAACAGATTTTTTAGGTTCCCTTCGCCAGTCTGTGGCCCTATTACATTTCTTTGATCTCGTCTAAAGTGGCATAATAACTGTGCCACAGGTGCACCATCATTAAGATGTGATCATCAAAACTCTGCTACCAGGAATAATTGCGGGTATTTATTTTCAAGGACACTGCACAAACAATCCCATCGTCTGTCTTGTATGAGTTCAATTAGTGCTAATTGGATAATTACCTGAGATTATATCAAGATGTGTTCATTGTTGTGTCACACCAATGTAATACAATGGGAGTATGGACTGCTATGGAGAAAGGTTATTTTGTTCTGTTTTTTATTTTATTTATTTTTTTACTGAGGGTGTACAGTTTTGTGTCCACAGTCTCACTGTCGAAGTTCACTCTTAGTCAGTGGTTGCTAGTGTTTACTCACTCCTCTGAGTGAGGTGGCAAAGCAATGCAGATGCCTCTTCATTCGTTTTAGTCCCCGCAAGAAAATTAAAGTGCTTGTGGCCCATAATCCAATTTAGTCACCCCCGCCCCTACGCAGTGAGTTTGCTGTGATTGCTTTAGGGAGCAGTGGCAGGGCAATATTAAAAATCTACCCATATTATTGTGATTGTATGCGCTTCAACTAAAGCTTCCTGACTCTGGGATCTGAGCATGGCGTCTTAAGTGCTCTCCTGGCAGCTTTGTGTTGCTCATAAGACAGAGGCTCGGGATACAATTCAATTAAGTTCAGAATATACCACAACAGGCTGTGTCTTCTTATTAGAACAAAGCATGACAACAGTAGTCCCAGTGTGGGACAAAGCACTGAACTAGTTCTGGGCTTTGCTTTTTTTTTTTTTAATCAAAGATGTGATGTGATGATATTTACCTAAACGTTACCATTTCTGATACTGGTATTATTTTGTAAATCAATTACGCTTAATTTACTGCAGTTGCATCTTTTGAGCTGAGTTTTAGTGCCTTGAACATTCACTGACAATGATAACCATGTGTAGACTGGGTAAACCCTGCCCACTATGCCGGCGATTGGATTTCGCCCTGCAGCTCGATCTGGAAACCTGCATGTTTAATTCTCCTGCTTCAGGTCACAATTTTGCGGAAAACAATCAAAAACTGGCTTATCTAACTGGCGCGCTATTGGCGTGTTTAACACGATGACGGTAGAGAAGCAACTAACCAGCTTTTTCTTTACATTTACCATAACGGCCACCAAACGCCACAAAATCGCAGAAAACCCGTTGACGCCGCTGATGCTTCTACGTCATCCGGATCGTTGGTCTGATTGGCTGAAGGACTTTCCAATGGCGTACAGAGTCATTTGAACTATGCCCGTTGGTCACGCTTCTTGTGCAGAGAAAATACAGAGCAGACTCCCCAGACCAACGCTCAATCTCAAATCTATTGAGCTTGGCCTGGTCTGGTGATAGCCAGACTAAATCATGTGGAAACTGCAAAGGAAAGACATCACAATTTGTAACATTACTTTAACTGTAGATTATAACAAAGTTTTCATTCAGTTTTCTGCTGCACTGACTTAACTCATGCATAACATGAACATGCTGTTTCTCTCTAACATGTAGTATGGTTTATAGGGTTAAATTTGTAAACTGAAAATATTTCCTCTGGGGCTGTGGCTCAGGTGGTAGAGTGGTCACCTACCAATTGAAAGGTTGGTGGTTTGATCCCTGGCCCTGCCGTCCCATGTCAAAGTGTTCTTGCTCTAGATGGTGTGCCATTGGAGTGTAAATGTGTGTCAAGGTTTATCTGATGAGCATGTGGCACCTTGAATGGCAGCCTCGATCAAAGTGTATGAATGTGTGTTAATGGTGAATGGTTCCTATGTAAAAGTGCTTGGAGTAGTCATTAAGACTAGAAAAGCGCTATATAAATACTAGGGCTGCAGCTATCAATTATTTTAGTAATCAGTTGATTAATAGGGTAGTGAATACCAATAGTAAATGTATAAAAGAGGTTTCATTTTTGGGAAAAGCAACAATTTTATTGCTTAAATTGCATACAGTAACAGGAATAGACACTAACATTTTTAAGGACTAGCGTCGTGGGCCACCCTGCTCCTGAATCAGGTTGCCAAAGTAAGTTTTTGGTGGCCTAAATGTAAATCTTTTTCACCCTTCTTCCCCTTCATACGTCTGGCTTTTTACACTGCATACAAAAAAGCTGTTCACTAAGCCCAGGTAAAGTACATGCAACTGTACAAAGCTTACAGCAGGGCTATTCAACTCTACTTTTTTGGGGGATACATTTTCAGAAGGCTGATCTGAGTGAAGTTTAGAAAAAATGAAGAATGCAGACATCACCGGCATGGTCCAATTATGGTGCATATTAAGTAGCCATGTGCAGGAGGTGCTGGTTAAGAGAAAGGGGCTGGTTTGTCCCAGCAGCTAAGTTTACCAACAGCTTTCGTTTTCGAATTTTCAAATCAAATTATTTGAGTAACTCGAGGAATCAGTTTAGCCATAACAAATACAGACTTTCAGTTCATTGAAGCGATATTGTGAGCTAGAATCCCAGTTAAGTTGCTGAAATTCTTATTCATAATTTTTTCCCAAAATATAATACTTAATACATTGGTTTATTACTGAAAGATAATTCTAGAAGGTGCGGACCCTTCCAGGTCATTTTACAAATATTAGTTGTGCTTTATCTGGTTGACGTTGGACGGTGATGGCATGTGGCTATGAGTCAGAATATGTCAGTCGCCAGCTGACTCTGCTAGCCTGGCCTAGCTAGCCAGCTGGACGGTCAGGTTTTCAAGTGTACATAAACATTAGAGTAAACAGAGGAAAGGGTGGCTGGATCCTCGAGTGCTGGCGCCATTCAACTAGGTAACTGATTCTGTGTGCCGATCTGAATCTGAAGGCTTTATGATGAATCAGGCAGAGGTTGAAGTAGCTGATGTGATTACATTTCAATGAAATAGTACCTCATACGATTTAATGTTACAATTAAAAATTATTTGATTGAGGATTTTGTGTTAGTCTGTTTTTATGTTTTAATGAAAGCTCTGGTTGAGCTCCATTCAGAGCTGCTGTCACTCAGTCTAACATCCACACATCTATTGGTAATGAACTTCTTTAAAAATCATTTAATTAAAGCCAGCCATATCACACATTTACAGTGTGTAATCTGTTCACAGATTCACACACAACTGCGGTTAGGTATAAACCCTACTACTACATTCATATGGTTTCAACAACAGTGTATTAGGTAGTGTTAGGGATTGCAATTACTGAATGACCTTTGTTGGCTTTATCTATTTAATGTTGAGCAAAGCGGTCTTGTCTTTAGTAATTACTGTTGCTTTTCCTAATTCTTCTAATGCTTTTATTAAAAAGTAAAATAAAACAAAGGCAGCTGTCTGTTCTAATGGAAGTGTAAAATACAACATTTAAAAAAACATCCTAATCAGCCAGAGTTGATATAAAGAGTTTGCTTTGAATTTGCATAGAAAATAAGAGACAAACATGTTCAACACTGCATTGGCAATAGTGAAATTGTATACAATTGGTGTGATAGTGACTTTTGTTGAATCTTTGTATTAGAGGAGTTATTAGATAAATTGTCATAGTAATTAACTCATAAAATATCTGGTATATTCTGCAAGCCTTTACTTGGTATTCGGTGCCATGTCACACTTGATCTTTTATATTGCAGTGTTGAATTCAAAGACAATATTGTGTGGCATTCAATTCAACTCTTGGTCAGAACAATGGTCCCAATCCTCGCTGTTACAGCACTGTTAGCTCCATTCAACATGAAGCATGACAGATTCCCTTCTCTATTAAGTGTTGAGCGCAATAGAGAGAAATAGTTCTCATTTCAAATTATAGCCCATCCTGTCTCATGGTGAATATTTTATTTCATTGTGTTTGTAGCAGGTAAACAACACTGTAGCTGCAGTGGAACATATTACATTTTTGGTAATTTTGTCGGAACCCGGCAACTTGAAAATACACCGCCAGTTGAATAATAAGGCAGTGCTCACAAAAGAAATAATGTAATATTTCATTTTTTCATGTATCAACTTATATTATTCACATCATCAAGGGACAAAATCTTGTTCATGAGTATCGGCAAAGCTTGACCTTGTGGAATTAAAAAAAAATCCATTAAGATTTACCAGCAATTATGGTTTGAAATAGTGCCCATATCCATGAGAAATAACTGTCAGCGTCCACAAAGTCATTCACAGATTTATTGTCAGGGGAGAAGGGTATGTCTTTGTCTCTCTCTGTCTCTCATGGCTTCTAATACTAATTTTGCTTTCTCTAGCTTTGGCTTATTCATGTTTGCAAATGTAAATGGAGCTGTCCAAAATAATTACAATAACACAATAAATGAACCCTATTATAAAAGATGGGTGTTGCTCTCTCACATTACACACAATTTCAGGACTTCAAAACCCCTTACATTACTCCTTTGCAGTACTCTAATTTGGATAAAAATAGAAGGGATGACTGACTACCTTGTTACTCAGTTAATTCAAAAAAACATTAGGCAGTCTTTACAGTGCTATTCACTCTGATAGACTCTGTGTCCCAGCTAATTATTTTCATAAGTGTCTGTCTGTAGTGCTTAATCTTAGCACTCCATAATTTGGATGCTTGTACCACTGATGGGCCATCGCTCAGCAGGGGTCATCAACTGGCCGTCTTTTCTCCAAGCAGGGCCACACTAGTTAATTGAGGTTAATTTATATCTCTGAATGACTGTAAGCAGGTGCTGGAGGTTGATGGTGGTTGTCAAGCAGAGGCATGTCATGAATGATTTCCCAATTGTTTTCTTTCTATGAGTATGGCTATTGTAGTTGAGTTTCAGTGTGGTGTGGGTTGATCCACGCAAATCAATCATACTTTGTCCTTTGTTTTATGCTTTTGTGTGGATGAAATAGAGCCAGAACCAGAGTCAGTGTGTAATGCTTCATTTCATGAAACACCTGATTACATTTTACCCTTGAAAAAAAAATTGTAGGACATGCTATGTGAAGTGTTTTGATTTAAATAGTCCAGACTGCGCAGGATCTGAATTACAGCATTATGAACACTTTTATGCTTACTATGTGAAGCCGCTTTGCCAGCACAGTTAATCCTAATTATTTGGCAGAATGATTAACATGATTGTGTGAAAGGAAATACTCCCATACTTTATATAATGAGCCATTTTCTCCCACTCAGCACCACCCATGGTGGCTAGCATGCCGCATCTAGGCTGCCGTTTCAGACAACATGTGGATACTATTGTGTGAGCTGGCATGCACACTATGTAGCATAGCTTTTGTTCAGTTAGAGAAAAAATATACTTTTTGCTGCTTCTTTGTTTATTTTATTTTATTTTTTGAAATGGAATTGAGGTACAGCTAAAATTGGTGGATTTCCTATAAATCATGTTTATTTTTAGTCTTTCATGGGTAGATTAAAGTTTTTTTGTTTAAGTAAAATAAATCATTTCAGTCCGTGAAAATTCATTTTACCTTTTTGATGTCTACTCTGTTGTTTGCTGTTCATATGTGAGTATTCATTTTGAAATAATGAAAAAGTTAACAAAAGCACACACATCCAGACGATAAAATTAGGTGCAGGACAAACGAACATATATATATATATATACAGTATACTGTATATTTCTTAGTCTTCATTTTGAAGAGTGTAGTTTCTAAAATAATGTTTCTTTCCCAGGTATGAGATCCGGGACCCACACATGGTGGAGGAAAATGTCCTGCAGATCCTGAAGGAGAGGGCCGACTTTGACAACTATAAGCCCCGGCCCTTTAACATGCGCGAATTCTACGACCGAACAGGCCACGACATTAAGGACATGCTGCTCTCCTGCTACTACCGAGGCTCTGAGTGCAGTGCTGAAGACTTCAAAGTGGTGAGTCAGGCGTGTCAATAGTTAAATGTCCTCTGCAGGGCCAGATGAGGCCTGCCCAGGCGAGGGTCAACTGAGCATGTTTTTATACAAGGTATGCATTGCTGAGGTTTATATATTAAAATTATATATATATATATATATATATATATATATATATATATATATATATATATATATATATATATATATATATATATATATATATATACATGATCTTAGCTGAGTAATCATCGCTGAAGTTTGCTTTTGGGAAATGACATGACAGTGTTTTTAAGGTAGTGAACTGTTTAGACTGATTCTTGTTCTCAGTTCAATCTGTGGGGCTTCATCAGTCCAGATCCCTTTGTTCCCCCATCAGGATGGGAATGAGAAACCATTGTGTACACTGGCCAAGGGCCACTGAGAATACATCATATGCTGATACACACTATGTACCATGTACTTATCTTGCCAGGCCTTAGTGTGCTAGTCTACAATCTGAAAGGTTGAGCAATGCTCTCATAAAAGGTGGAAATTTGGTATTTTGCTGAACCCTTGGGTCAGTGCCATATTGCTTGGTTTATGAGTAATAAATTAAACAATTGTGGTCACTCTGGGAAAGTTCTCTATCGAATGGTTACAGACATCCAGTTATTACTGTACCTGGAATCTACTTGACCTTTATATCTGTTAAGTGTTTTGAGATTGTACTTTGTTTTGTCAAGTCTGTCTAGTAACAGCCACAGCACCTGTTTATATGTATAGAGACTAAGGCTGCACAATTAATAGAATTTTAATCACGATTTTGGCTTCCCACGATCAAATTTGCGTAATATATGATATTTTAAATGCGTCATTACGTTCATAGAGAGAACATTTTGTCCCACCTGTGTTGTTTTTCAGACAACAGCATTGACCAGTGCTAGTGAGTGTCTGTTAGCTCACAGGGATCTAGGGTGCGACTAACATTTTTCCTAGGTCGCACCTAATGTCCTGCGCATCCGCTGCCTCTCCACAAACAAAGCAATGTAGTTTATATCAATATGGTTTCATTTTGCGATACATGACCCATTTCTTCACACAGGCTCCCCAGCAACAGAGAGACAGCGGCGGCAGCGCACTTCTGCACACTTCTGACATTTGTCCGCAGTTTTAATTATTATTAACGCAGCTGTATATTGTTAAGCATGAGAGGCAAACCTGTATTTGTACCAGTGTTTCTGCTGGTAACTCTGCTATTGTGGTGCCTACGGCGAAAAACACAGAAGAAGTTTTTGAATGCAACTGACTTCAGTTCGTAGAGCAACCATAAAGGAACTGTTTGTACCTTAATATAATACAATGAAACAGAGCTGCAGAGCTGCCTGATGTTTCTTCAGTGACCCTTTCAAATTACATGTACCATTCAGATTAATCATTTATTATCTTCACTTTCTTAATGGCTCTTGATATTTTATTGTAAGCAAGTAAGGCTGCAGTTACCAGTGTTTGTTGCTGTTTGTCACTTTGCATAAGATTGAGTGACAAATAGTACTCGCCTTGTTGTTAACTTTGTTGCCATGACTTCACGAGTGATAATGTCCTGTCACTCTTCCAGTTGCTCTGGGAGAGAGAGCAGATGACAGTTCGCTTGAGTTCAGTAGAGCAGACAGCTCTGCAGAGTCGTGACATTACGACTTTATGACTTTTCATAAACAGCTGAAGCAGCGGCAGTGCGCGGTGTACATAGCAGAAACCCTGTGGTGCGTCTGTCCTATTTCTGATACCATGGCAGCAGACATTTTACCGTGGCGGGTCACCATCAACATATCAACATAGTGAGTTACTGAGTTACTGTAATTCAAACATTAGTGCAAGGGGCTGCTTTGTTGCATTATGAGTGTGAAGCATATCTTAAATTTTAATGTTACATTTCTGCACTGTAACATTAAAATTAACCAGTTTAAGAATTTAAAATGCTAAATTAATTGATGCTGAAAAGGAACCCCAAAACATTAAGATGGAGAGAAGGCAAATTCAACTCAGAACAAGGAGTTTGAGCTGACTGTTGCTTATAAAATAGATCGCATTAAGAGCCACAAAATGAATTCCTAAATAAAATTAAAAAATAAACGGAGCAACTATCCAGCAGATGCCAGAGCAGGTGGCGAGTGATGATAGCACTGTATTGATAAGGCTGATGTCTCTTGAGAATCCCGCGGTAACTGCGACCTAATACACATTTGTAAATGTCTCATAAAGAGTCCAGCCTCCATAGATGACTGAATATCTCCTTTTTGGTACATTTATTAGTAGATGCTGCACTCTTGTTTCTGAGAAAGTGGTACTTTTTGCTTTTGAATTAAATCAATGCAGCTCCTCCTCCTTAGTGATATGCTCACCCTGTATTTCTTGTCACTTGTAAAGGAATTTATCCCCTATGACAAACTGAACTGGCTCTTTACAGGCTGAGACATTTCCACACAAAACTGACCCACACAGTCCTCCAATAAATGCACATGCATAAAGAATGAGTTAAATTATAGGTGCACTTCAGATGACAAGCAAACTGCTCTTCTAGACCAGTGCACTTGCACTGCAGTTTGATAAATAACATGCACGTGTGTAGGCAGAGAATGCGTCTAAAAGTAGGCAAGACACTGTGTGTCCTTGAGTGGTCCTTTGAGGTAGAATATCTCATGCTCTGAGCAATATCCCCCCTCCTCCATGTTCAGTAAAACCATGTAGTACAGCAGTGGGCTCCTGTAATGTGCTGATGTGACCACATTTACTGTAGTTAGTTGTGCTTATGGCAGATGCTTTGCAGGGCTCTACTGTACTAGTATAGTAGTGGACCTGGACAGAACAGCTCAGCAGAGAGCACTAATGGTGTGGAAAGAATTCTCAGTGCCATAGAAAAAGAAAAAAAGTACTGTGAACACTCCCACCAGTCTCTGCCTCCAAACCCCAGTGCATGGAAGCAGTAAAACTGTGATTAACACTGTGGGCAGATTCTGCTTGTTTACCCCTAGCATCGTCAGCGTGCCTCGCTAGCTGTTCCCTGGCTGTGGAAGATAGCCAGGCGCAAATGTCTTTGCTACATATGGCATCAAGGAGTCTAGTTGCATTGCAGCATTTTGTCAGTTGTCTGATAAAGATGGAAAAATAAAACAGTCAGACCGCAGCGATGGAAACATTTAATGCAGATAGTCGCACATGGGATGGTGAGAATCCACTAGGTAATGCTGTCTATTTGTTCTGATGGCTGAATGGACTTGGTTGGATGGAATTGATTTCACATTGTTTTGAGGTTTATGCTCATTCAGGTGTTGAGTCCACAACTAAACAATCAGAAGCACAATATGTCAGAGGTCATTGTCATCAATTAATGGTCAATGGTCCCAAACCCAGTGGGTCACAGTGCTATATAACCAATTTTCAGTCATTACTGCTGGAAGTGTTACAGATTAATAACTCCCTTTATCTCTCTTTGTGTCCCTGTCTGCTCTTTCTCCTTGGAAAGACATTTGCTAATTAGGAATGCAGTAGGTTTCGCTTACGTCTTTTAGCTCGGCTGATATTAACTAACAGCAGGAAAGAAAAATTACCCTCAATTAATATTAATAAGTGGCCTTGAACCATAGCTGCAGGAGATAATAAGAAAACACTAAAAAAGTGAGGAAAATTCAAAGAACATGATTAAATTTTTTATGACCCTGTGTTTAATTAAAGGGACACATGCGTTAACACATGGAGAAATCATAAATGTACAGAATCAATTTGAGAAGAAAATGATTAGGTACCCAGTCTATCTTGGTGCATTCCTAAGAAACTCTCTGCAGATACATTGTTGATAGTTGATTGATGTCACAACATCATCATGGGGCGGTGGAGAGAGAGGTGGGGGGGAGAGAAAAAGAAAGAGAGAGAGAAGCTGCAACAACATACTGTAACAGCAGTAGCAGTACTATCAGTAGACAAACAGGTGTGTGCTCATTTAACCTCTCAGAGAGTGCGGAGCTGCACTGTACTGTATCTTCCTTTTCCAGCTGCTTAATTGTGTGGCCAAACACAATGAAGTATGGCAGTTCAATAAGTCTCTCCTTTTCCACTCTATTTTTTGTTTAAAAAAAAAAAAGTTGGTTTCTGTCCAAATGAATAGAAGGAAATTAAAAATGGTATAGGGCATAGAAGTATTTAGACAAGATTTCAGGCAACAACTTGAACAAATTTGGAGAATCATCACACTTAAGCTAGTGTTCTCCGTGACCCTGTCTATGGGTAGTTTACTCATCACAAGTGCAGTCTCACTACTCTTTTGATGATACATTTGCAATTTTAGTTAACATTGTAATACCTTTACACTTAATTAAACCAAGAAAACATGATTTGATACAATTGACAATTGATTACAGCTCTTCAGAAGTGTCTTGCACTGATCTCTTTACAGCAAATCTTTACAATAGCTAGTGACATCGAAATACACAAAAGAGCCCTGAAAAAACCCTCAATATTCAACTCTAACAGCATGAAATTGTAGTAGGATATTTGTTAATGTTTGCCTTAAAAAGTAAAGTCTGACAGCTCGATTGAGATATTTGTGTGTGAGGTGATATATATCCATTACATTAAACTATTTGTGGATTTGTTTAGGTTTAAATTATTGCCATATGAGACATTATGTTTAATCTCCCTGTCAAGTCTGTGTGTCACACACACACACACTTTTATATAATCCAGACTCTTACATAATTACCATGATCATTCTATTGAGCTATTGGCTCTATTTCAGCTGCATCGACCCTGCAGTCCACACTTGGTTATACAGAGAAGTGTCTCTAATAAGGTCTGATCAATAGAGAAGGCCTTTGTAGAGAGAGACCTGCCTATGGATCCCGTTTCATAAACATCCTTTAAATCAATCTGTCACGTTTCATGTCTTCTGTTTCCTGTTTTATTTTGAAAGTTCTCTGTTCTCTCTTGTGTTGTCCTGTTTTACTTCCTGTTGTAGATTTTCTCGCCTGTGTGATTACCTGTCCCTGCCCAAATGTGTTGCACCTGTGTCTCATTGTCTCCAGTGTCTTGTGTATTTCAAGTTCAGTCTTCCCCTTACCCCAGTGTGAGATCGTCTGTTCCATTGTGTCAGCTTTTGAGCGTTTCCACTAATTTCCCTGTGTTTTTGACTATTGCCTGTTTTTGGACTTCTCTTTCTGCATGACGTTTTAGATACTGTTACCCATTAGTTGGATTTTGACCATTGCCTGTTTCCCTGGATTTCCCTTTGCCTTTTTAGTCTGAAATTGCCTCATTCGTGTTTAAAGGGACTGTATTTCATTGCTTATCCATGGTGGAAGGATACTGGCAGTCCTGTGTAGGCTTTGCACTTTGATTTCTTAGCCTAATTCCTTATGTAATCTAATTGAATTATATTATCTTTAAAATGTGATGACTACTGATACCAAGAGTCTTTTGATGTACCTGCCATTTGTAATATCAGACGTTCCAACATGCTTTAATCTCCCATTCCTCATCAACAGTTTTTGACACAGCTCACTTTTGTTCCACCCTCTTCCTTCATTGCTATTCCAGTCTCATTCATCAGCTCAAAGCCGATGATTCTGCTGTTCTTTTTGGCTGGACAATTCCCAGCATTTTCCTCTTGAGGATAAATCAATCAATTTGCTATTACTGTAGAACTCAAAGACATGGATCAGTCAGGTTGTTGCTGAGTAATGGATGCATCCCTAATGAAAAAAAAGACGGCTGCTCTTTGAGTGTAACGAGGCCAGTGGCTCACCCTGACACAGTATTGTCTTTCTACTCTCATCATCTGGCAAGTTGAATTATAAATTCAATTGTGAGGTGACAAGGTTTTTGTAATGTGACTTTTCAAAATATGTTTCCAACCAATTAAGCTGCCTAATCAAACATTTGTCACTAAACAATCCTGCATCTTGTTACCTTTTTCCTCTGATGTACCTCCACAGCCCTATCAGATGAGCTTAAGAATCCTGTCAATCGCCACCACATTCTTTATTTTGAATGTTTTTTTATGGCTATATGTTTTCAGGTGTCGGTCTATCCGTCCCATTTGAATGTAATTTCTTAGGACCCCCTGGAGTGGATTTCTTCAAATTTGGTGCGCACATCCACTGAACTGATTAGATTTTATAGGTCAGTGCCATTCTCATGAATGCAATACTGTATCTCAGTAACAACCTTAAAGAAATGTCTTAAATGTGGCACAAATGTTCACTTGAACTCAAGGATGAAATCATTTCATTTGGGTGGTAAAAGGTCACTGACCTCACAAAATGTGTTTTTGGCCATAACTCATGAATTACTACGCTAATTATGATTTTTCACACACAAATGTCTAATATGATAAAGTGATGACATTTTATATCCAAAAGGTCAAAGGTTGACTTACCTGTGACATCAATGGTTTAAATAAAATGGAAAAGAATTCTGACATACATTTTTTTAACAACTTTTTTTTTGTATGGTTTATTTGCATATTGTGATCATTCTGGTGAAAATAAACGTTTTATGTTGCCATCTGTGGTCACTATGAATAAAGTGGCAAGCTGCTTTTGCTCTTATAGTAACTATAGTAACACCCTAGGTAGTTTGATAGCAGCCTGCCCCCTGCCTCATTGCCTATATTTAGGCTTTTTCAGCATGAAAGGGGGGAATGATACCAGGGATAGATTTCCTGATGGGGGCTTTTGCAAAAGCCAAGCATATCCTTTCCCTCCTACACACATACACAAAGGGGCACCTTTTACCTGACCTCTTAGTTGCATTTGTAATTGCAGAATGATTTGACAGAGATAGATTCCTGATGTGTGAGGTACAGGGTAGACAAAAGGTGAAAAGAGGAAAACTCAGATGAAGGCAAATACATAAGAGATCTGAGAATCCAATTAATCACTGTGACCCTGTCACTACTTCTACTGTTAGAAAAATGATTTTTTTTTATAATGAATTGGGTGGGGGAGAAAAAGAAAGAGATGGAGAGAACTTATCCCCTAAATAATCAATTCTATAGAGCTCAGAGGCAACGAATGGCTGCGCAGGGCTTTGGAGTGAGAGAGAGAAGGAGAAAGTGGAGGGGGCAGGAAACTGGAATGTCTGTGTGTGCCAAGCCGGGGGGTCTATGTGTGGCTGTGGGTTAGCTGTGCCGGGCAGCCAGTGGAAACATGAGGGAGAAGGAAAGAGGTGGGGATTGGACACCAGCAAGATGCAGGGTATTGTGAGCTCTCTGTGCTAAAGTCCTCCCTGCATGCGCACCTTGTGTAAAGCTCCCTGCTTGCTCCACTGCACAAACAACGGATGTATGGTTTAGATTCTGTAGACAGTCTTAGTGATTATTCACACATGGCACTGCCAGGTGGCACAGTGCTGCATTAGTCACCTAATTACCGTCCAGAGTCATATTAGCAGGGCTGAGTTTTTTCTTTTCTTTTTTTTTCTTTTATTCCCTTTTCATCTTTTTGTAATTTAGTCATTCTTATAGCAAACCTGTAACATTTGCCTACATTACACTTTAAAAATGTATTCCCCCATTTAGTTCATTAACACATTTGAATTCCTTTAATGTACTTTGAAAATGGGATTAATGGCTTTGGCATTTCAAGTTGATTCTGATAGTTACAGCAGGACTGCAATGTGAGATTGCAGGATGTTGCTTTTTGCCTTAACTGTCTTATTAAATATGTCACTTGGGAAAGCATCAGACAGGTCAAAAATATGTTTCTTTATTTCACAGATGACAGGGTACAGATGCTGTCATCTTGTGACCCAGAGTCTTGGGATAGATAGAGCGAAAAAAGCAGTTGGAACACCACTAGGTCCCCATGGCATGCTGTGTTTTCATCTTACCAGCCATTGTCTTGATTGTTTTTTTCCTCGTCTGTTGGGTCGATCCACTACCTGAAAAAAACTCTGCTTTTGCTTTTTGCTTTTTTCATTTAACAGGGCTTCAAAGTAAGGACCACTAATGAATAGTTGGTTGCGACCTTTTTGCAGATTAGAAAAACAAATCATTTACTTCATTCATCAACTTCAGATTTTTATAGCGTTGTTTTTAAGCATATAGACAGTTGCTTACATGAAGCCCGTGGCTAAGCTGCATCTGCTTAATTCTTGTGCTGATCTTGATGTTGAGGTAAACTTGGAATTACACCTTAAAGTGTTTGCCATAATACCTGGATTGAGTTGTGAAAAGCTTGGGTTGGGAGCACTATAGTCTCACATAGCCAGACCACTGCATCAGTGCTGTTTTTATAGCAACAAATAACTTATAAAAAACAAACTTATCAGAACAACAAACATAAGTGTGATCAGAACTACCTAAAATGAAGATAGTTGAAAAAAAACTATTTGTGGTGTACTTTGACTTTTTAGTTTGGTAATGCAAACATGCAAACATAAATCCCACATGCAGGGAGTGGGATTTATGACCTATACTGCAGTCAGCCACCAGGAGGCGATCAAGATGTTTTGACTTTACTTAAAGGTCCAATGTGTAGGAATTTCTCCCATCTAGCGTTGATATTGATTGTTGTTGTTGATATATATCGCAATCAACTCTCTTGTGCCACGCAGTTCAAAGTACGTAGCTACGGTAGCCTTCACGCCAGATACATCATAAGGCCTACTTTAGGGGTGCTAAAGCAACCCCAAAAGGTTCCTTAGCTCCCCCAAATAATATAATAATGTTTTATTTATATTTCATGAACTGTCTGGTGGAAAAGGCAGAGATGGAGGCTCAACAAGCCCTTGCATGCACGTAACAGTATGTGGACAAGCGAGATAGAGAGTGACTGATGAGAAAAAGTGCCTGTCAGCATTAAAACAAAGCAGTAAGTCAGAGAAATAAAACGTTTTTCGGCTATTTCTCACTTAAAATGCAACTTTATCAAGCATCTCACTATTGCTAACGTTGTCCACATTCATATTTAGAAACAACAAATAATATATCCAGCTACAAAAAGCCGTAAAGTTGAAAGTTAGACAAAGTGAAGATGATGCACGTCTTGTCTCGTCGCATACTCCAATGCGACGAAACAAGACGCGACGAGTAAAAGTGTTAACTGGCAGTTTTCAGAATGGTGCATTCCAAGAAGCTGCAGGAATCATCACGTCGCGAATCTTTGGGCTGACCTTGCTGCTGCACACACAGTGTGATGCAGAGTGAAATTGTAATTACTTTTTACTTTAATTTCAGCTATGTTTACTTGAGGTAAAGTTAAAGGGAGATTTTAATTGGCTATGGTAAACAATAGTCTAGCTAGAATGAATGAATGAAATACAAGAGCTAACTAACCTATCCAAAGTTCTCTATTCTTTGCCATTAATATAGCATGCTATCTCTGTAGTGAATAGAATAATCTGAATTTCATAGTGTCATATCCTTCCGTTATATCCTTCAATTCATTTAGCAGGTGGTCAGTGGAATATATTTTGAGAGAGAGAGAGAAAGAGAGAGAGAGAAGCTGATTCTGAGGGAAGCGGCTTGATTGAGGTCAGTAATGTTAGTGGTCTACATTAATGGTTCTCCCTAGCAAAAAGTAATTATTTTTGCTATAATTCCATCCATAATTAACAGATTGTTTCATAGATTAATTCATAGTCTTTCTGTAATAAAACCTTTGACAAAATCTAATCAAATAGGGGTCTGTGGTCTAGTTTCTGGAAGTAGGGGTCCTTGATGTCAAAACGTTTGAGAACCACTGGTCTTCAGGGCTAAAAGGTCCGAGATGTTTTGTTTTCTTCTAACAACAGGCATTTGTTTGCAGGTCTAGGCATTAAGGCATAGCCTAAACAAAATTATTTCATGATATTTATTACATGTGCTATAGTCTGACCAACTTTCTGCATTCATTTGCTGTAATAAATTACGTAGATGTTGTAGGCTAGGCTATACATGAGCATACACAATTATATATACAGTACATTAATTCTAACCTCTGTAACCCTGGCACTGCATCCTACATATTTTCTTTCCTAACCCCTTTCCTCTTTGCTGAAGACAGCTGTCAGTCAATATCTGTTAATGTTTCCTCAGCTCGCAGTCTTTTTATCTCACTATTCCCTTGCGTTGGATTCTTTTAAGTTCCCAGCAGTGGGGGTTGGTGTGGGAATTTAAAAGCATTAGAAATCATTTACAGATTGCTGAGTGTACAGTTCACACCAGCCCAGATCACTGTGTGCAGACCTCAGAAAGGTGCAGGCAGCATATTCATGCAGTCCATCTGATTCATGGGTCTATTCAGTATGACGTGTGTGTGTGTGTGTGTGTGTGTGTGTGTGTGTGTGTGTGTGTGTGTGTGTCACACTCAGTAAAAGCTCCATATTAAATATCCAGATTAAAGAGCTTCTGCCAAACTAACATGCTGACCTGCAACTTTGTTGGTTAAACTTCCCAAAAGCAAAGTCCATGTTCTTTTTATCTCTTAAGGCTGGACAGTAATCATGGAAGTTGACAGTGTTGTAGTTTGTAATGTGTTAAACTGGAGCTGGTCTGCCTCTTTTGCTGTTTCCCAAGTGATTGTGTTTAAGTGTGTAGTGTATTCATCAGTGTTTGATATCTAACAACATATTTGTACACACATTTTCCCTAACTTTAGGCACTGATATAGTGAGATTTTATGTGTCTTATATGCAAAGAAAAGGCGTTTATGTAATGCTGCAACTTTCACCACTGCAGCATTTCTCTTTTAATATGGGAAAGTAATGTTGTCCTAATGCCAGACTGACAGTTACAATAGATGTGCCAGGCCTAGGTTACAAATCAGTAGATGGAAGGTGCCAGCAGACTGGACCCAGCTAAAATACTGCCGCTGCACCCGTATTCTGTCACTGAGTTTATGCTCCCGCTTACCAGAGGAGCCAACAGCTGTGTAGATATGCACTCAGATTATTGTTTATGAAAGGAGGTAGGAGGGTTGTAGTGATGTTAAGATCACCTGATACATTACCTAAACAACAGAGATCCGACAAGTGTCTCACTCCACTCATTCTTGGGGTATGTTTCTCTTGGCTTAGTTAGAGAGGCTGTTGCCAGATTGTCTGACCCTGTGTCTTGGTAAACCTAAAAAGGCAAATAACTTGTAATGGCCTCATTTTCTGAGGATATCTTCTTTTTTGCTTCAGCTTGGTCACCTGGCTCACATACATATTTCCTGGAACGTCTCATTTCGCCTCTGTGACTGGTTGAAAGAGCAGGAAGAAATACATTTGTTGTGGTGCACACACTGATGGTATCCTGAAAAATAACTTTTATCCAGTGTTTGGTATTTAGGTTTAAATGTAAGTAATTTAAATGATTGACCAGATAATGCCACCATATTGAAAGTTCAAAACCTCCAATACTTTATTACTTCTCTGCCATTTAATCAAAGTAGAAGACAAATGATGCAAGTTGTCAGATGCAGCCATTGGTGACTGCAGGCCGTCAGCACCTCTCAAAATAGTGACATCAAGGACCAAACCTTTGACAGCTTTGATGTAGCCGTGTGTGTATATGTACACTAGGGCTGAACGATATTGTGTGTTAGCATTGACATCGCGATAGTCACATCGCAGGACGTTGCGATGTTGATGCTAATCCTTTTTTGCTGCTTAATAGAAAAGTAAACTTTCACCGTTCTCCTTACACATGATTATTATCGTCAGACCCTTTCCAACGTGTGGATGTGACGTTAGTCCGACGGGGGTTATTGTTATTGGAAGTGAGGCTCTCTGTGTGTAGAAAAGTACCGTAGGCATCAGCTGCCGCTGACACAGTGATGTGCATAGTTTTCGATGGGTAGTCAGTGAAGCTACAGTAGTCAGTGTTTTATGTTTGCTGCAAATACGAACTAAATCACCTGATTAATGCAACATAATCACAACGTCTCTCGGCCATTTCCCCTCGCAGAAAGCTGCTACCAGCCAGGCTAAAGTCAACATAGTCAGCCTAAAGAAACAAGGGGACCGTCTGTCCCAACTAACATGGTTTGGAGCCGCGATGCTGGAAATGTAACACTAATCTACTACAGAAGTCTGTGTCTGCTCTAACGTCATTTACACTGATTTAATTGTTCTTAGATACACAGAGTTTGTTGCTAGTGCGCGTGACGTGCTGGTCTGATCAATTTATCAAACTAACGAGCTAAACCCGCTAGTCGACCAAAACCTCAAATTTAGAGGAAGCAACATGGATAGCCTGGATTGATAATATTATATGAATACAATGGTGTCATGCTAGTCAACCAGCGTATTTCTACCTAATTTCGCTCCAAATCACTTCAGAAGAGTAACGTTAGTCACAGCGCTTACTTGCTTTGGTGCTTGTAAAGTGTAAAGTTCAACAAAGAATGGTTCACATTTCATTTTTTTCTTCTATGTAGATGCACTCACCTACAAAATCACCGCAGTAGTCAAGACTGATTTATTATTTCCAAATAGAGCTATTTATGTCATCTTAAATATCGCAATGTCAGATTTTTCCAATATCATGCAGGCCTAATGTACACTGCCTAAACAGAAAACTGGTCTGTTAGATGGCTTACTGCTCAGTGCCAAAGGAGCTCTCATACATTGCAATATCATTGATTATCATAATAATTACACATTTAAATTCCCTTGCATTATTGATGACATTTAACAAACAACAATTAGAAAATAAATATCATGGAGTGCTGCTTAGATAACCCAAATAATGTGTTCAAATGTATGATTATGAATTATAATGGATCTCCTAATACGCCCTGGTTGGTTGATTTCAGCAACACTGCAAACATGGGATATTGTCTCAATTTCTTCACTTTCAAGTTTCACAATGCAATTATTTTAATGTGAATTCTTTTCAGTTGTGGTGGAATCGAGTTTGATTGTATGTAAAATAAAAAGTAAAAAAAATCAGTATGCATACAGTACAATATTAGTAATCATGTCCCAAGTAGATCAATGCATTTTTTTTAACTTGATAAGTACTGGCTTTTAAAAATCCTAATTTATGTTTGATCCTGTGTTTATTGGAACACATTGTGCATCCACGGGTGCAGGGTAACCCTTGGACAGGCACAAACAAATAAAAAGCAGCCGGTTGTGTATGATTATGATTCAGCATGTCAGTGTGTGTCAGCTAGAAAAGATAGTAGAACTCCTTTGGGAATACGCTTGATTTAGAAGAATTCACTTTTTTGGGTTCAATAAAGGTTTAGTCACTTAAAATACAAATTTTGTTGGATTATTGTAAGTGGGGTAAACAATTGCAATTCACTGGTCCTTTTGTTTTTATACAACATTTCCTAGATAGTTTTCAGCCTGAAGTTCTCAAAACTAGCCTGTCTTTTGATGTTAGTTTCAACACTTAGCCTTTACCTCACTGACACAGGAGCCTCCATTTTATACTTCAAGGCGCTGTGTAGAGTCACAGCTAGAATAATCACTTTATCTAGCAGGCTATAAGATGTGGATTGTTGGTGCTGAGAGAGAGCGAGGACCCACTTTTTATTTATTTTTTGATAGGCCTGCTCTTGTCATGTCTGGGTCTTTTCCTTGAGACACAAAATGTAGCAGCCTTCGTTTTCTGCTTCAAAGCCTAGTTTAGTCAGGGAGCAGAGCTCAACTTCATGTGTCAAAGAAGTAAAAAGCTTCCATTAACACTGTTGTGCATGATTTTATCCTACAAATTATGCTTAACCGACTGTAAGGGTTGGTTTGTCGAAGAGATGGGCGATTGTTGTTCTTCCCACCTGCATGTGAGCAGCATGGCAGTTTTGTCTGCGCTGTATGTGTCTGGTTAGCCTTCCCTTAGTGATTATGTGTCTCTTCTGTTGCACACAGCCCTCCATGTGATGTATGTGTGTACATCAAAGGTGTGTGATGATCGGATGGTTTTCCATCTATCTAATAAAGCGGGACAGTTCTTTGTGTGTGTGTGTGTGTGTGTGTGTGTGTGTGTGTGTGTGTGTGTGTGTGTGTGTGTGTATGTGTATGTAAGTGCGTATGCGTTTGTCTTTGAAATATCTCATGAACCGTTCATCCAATTTACTTTACACTTGGTTTCCTGGGTACCCAATAACAGTCGTTGGGTTTGGATTTTGGAGCAATTTGGACAGCGTTGGATATTTAAAAAAAAACTGGTGCAGCAGGCAGCAGGCTCTTGACACGCTCTGACAGCAGTGGGGATGGAGGAGGTTTACCGGCTTGGCCTGTGGTTCCCTTTTTGCAGCTCTAACGTAACATGATTGCTGGATATACTGAGCAAACTTTTCTTCACGTTCCAGGGGACGAAGGGGCGGATAGCTGACAGGAACATTGCAACTGTTAGAAAAAAAGGCGCTACATAACGCTGGCTTTACTGTGTCTATTATTTTGCTGAGAGGAAACTCAATAAAAAGCCATTTGCCAAAACTAAATATCTAGCTGCTAGCATGGCACGCCCTCATACTCTGCTTCTGACTGGGTATTAGTGCTGACCTAGCTACTGCGCATTTGCAACTCCCAACAAAGATGAAATAGAAGTGTGATGCCTCACTCAGTAGCTAAAATGTCGTTGTTCTCTGCGTAGGGTAACAGTCTCCGACTTGAGTTGATTTTGGGAGATGTAACACAATTAGCACAATGCCAGGAAACTTCTGTTTTAAAAATGTATGGGTTCACTTAAACAAATACAAGACATGGCTTGAGAAAGCCCAGGACCCAGGGCGTGCAAAATGTGGACTATAAAATGTGGACTGTGTTGTAAAATGTTCGACATTTTGAACATGGGAGAGGCGGCGCTGGTTAGACATGCTAAAAAAGCTAAGCAGCAAGTGCTACTCTTGCTGCTGCCGCGCACAAATCCACTCACCGCATTGTCAGCTTTTTACCCTGATGACCAACGTGACACCCGCTGCCAGCTGCAGCGATTTCCTATCGTCCACCGTCAAACAAGGGAACATTTTGGATGCTGTTTCCAGAGACGAAACCCTAGCTAATTAAGCAGAGGTACTGTGGGCATTAATTCTCACTACTCCTACAAAATGTTGCCAGTGTTGAGTTAGAATGTTAAAATGCTAAATGCAAGACAAAAGAATCACAGACACACACACAATTGATTAACGCAGACATGTGCTGATTAGCTCTAATAAAGGGTTTGGTGGGCAGCACACTGTAATGAGTACATGAGGCAACTGTCTTAATAGGTACTCAACATTTTCATTGTGATATTTTGTGATTAAATTCTAAAGCTGCAGTGTTCACTGTAAATATAGTTGTACAATGTCTTCCCCTGATGTAGAAGTACACTGTAAGTCAGTAGTAGGCTGTACAGCGGAGTCGCATATTAAAGGGTTTGGGGTCTTTCTGTAAGTAGTTTTGGGGTACAATATGGTTTTGGAAAATTCTACAAGTAGCAATACTATAGGCCAAGCAATCGGCCCATTCCAAGCACATTTTGAACTGGCACTGTACTAATCAAGAACATCTTCCTTTATAGACTGTTAGGGATAATGATGCTTCTCTTGCTAATTCTATAAGTTTACAATCACTCTGACATTGCAAATCAGGCTTTGGGTTGTACAGTATATCTACAGTATATGCTGCTGTAGTATTCTAAGGAGGGGTATATTTGAAATGTACTAATTTATTCAGTGTGTCATCCAAACATGTCTCAAGGCTAAATGTGTTTATAGCATCTCTGAACGACAATATTTGAAGGCGGGGCGATATGAAATTGTTACAGGTCAGCAAGGAGACCAGGTAACAAATTTAAATTCTGGAAAGGGAGAGTTCGACACAGCAGTTTTTCTTGTCTCCTCCAAAATGCATGTTTTATCATTCAGAATAAATCAGAAAACAAGGCCTTATTTCCATTTTTTGAAATAACAGAATATTACATATTACATCCTATATATTCACATTCTAACTTACATCAGTTATAAAAAAGCCACTATGACCTCATAGTGCACTTTAGATGGCTACGTTGTTATTAAAGTTGTCGCTACATATAGCTGCCTGCAAATACTGATTGTATTAACAGAATTCCCTACAGACACAGAAATACAGGATCAGACATTTACATCACCTATTCTTAAAAGCTACATACACAAAACAAAAATGTATCAGATATATTTGTGTAGTTTCATACCTTATTTACATTCAATATACGTTCACTCTCATCGCTTATTTACTCATTTAACATGACCAGATAGCCGTTACATCAAAACTTATGTCTACTTGTTAAAGTTGGCAAAATAATGGTTTTGTAAAACCTGGGTGTTTTTACTAAATCATACTCCTTAAACTAACTTTCTAACAAGCAGAGTGTTGTGGCTCAAAATGCTATGCTACATGAATCAATGGGATGAAAATGACCCAGTTTGCGAAAACTAGCCGTCTGCAGTGACATTATTCCAGTTTTCCGCCCCAGCTTGTTCGCAAGACGGTGGCTGACTGTTTAAAGCCTACTGTTAGCCTGTTAGCCTACCTCAGCTAGCTGCCTCAATCACTGGAAATCTTTCTTTTAACACTTTTATTGTTATATTACAAACAACACTACAATCAGTTATCAAACAGGCATTGAGACCCCAACAAGTAAAGATGGACAGTATACCCATTACTGACCTGAAAGACAGGTGAAACAAAAAGGGATAGTTTGACACAGCAGCTTTTCTTGTCTTTTTTTAAATGCATCTGTGAGCAAGTGGAAGTCTGTCCACATAGCAACCGGAACGCAATTGATTGTGCTGTGTCACTCCTTAAAGTGACAGTAGTAATATATATACAGTACTACCCCTACTTGGGTGTGCCACACAAACATTGTTGAAAATATGGAGATAACAGCACACACTTTGGGACAATCTTTCCTGGAAGGCATAGTGTTGTTCATGTTTACTCAAAAATTTGTGAAATAATTATGTGAAGCATCAAGATAAGAACTTTAGAGAGAAGTTCAAATCCTGCCGACCTCCACAAGCCTGGCCAATCACTGCTTAAAGTCAGCATGAAAGTGAAAATTGTCAATTTAGGACAAAGTTTGACTATCCGATAAGTAGTTTGGTTGGAGCATATCGATGACCTTGGTGTTCTTTTTCCAATATTTTACTTTCCTAATATTTTTCTTTTTTTGGGGGGGGTTTGTAAACACAGCGTTGAAAGTTGGGTTGTAAGTGATGATTGATAGGTTTTCATTTTGTATAAGTCTAAACATTGTTTTTTTAGGAAAATTTAGTTTGTGTAGTTTGGAGTTGGTCCCGTAAAACGAAGGTGTACAGTATGGAGGTGATATGGATTTACCATAACACAGCAGCAGTAAACCAACAGCTGTGCAGTGTCACACAGTGACACAGTGGCAGTTCACACAGATAGTGTGTTACTGCCTCTACCCTCATGATGAGTATGATGTGACATATTAAGGCATGCATAGTTTCATTTAAGATGCTTCTGAAAAAGTAATGTACATGTGAGAGCGAGAAGGAGGGTGTTGGTGCCACATGTAAAGAAACGGGTTGATTTGAGACTCCGATATCAAAATGACACTGGCATCAAAAACTATTCAGACGTTACCAGCCCAATTTTTAACAAATAGATTACAGTCTGTGTTGAAAAGTTGCATTCAGGTTGTAACCATGTAAAACTGCTGTTTTTAATTTTACAAAGTAGTTCGGCCTTTTGGGTCTTTGTTTTTTTCTACTTGTATTATGTTTATTCATTTTGTTCAAGTTGTGGTCAATGTCAAGAATTGTGTACTGCTCAGAAAACATGGATGCGATAATTATCCCATATCGCCCACCCTGAGTATGCATCCCTGATCATAGTGTGCGAGTGTGAATGTACAATATATGTGCACTCATATGCGTGATTACATGTATGCATATCCCAAAAGCTTTCAGTAGAAGTACCACAGGTCAGTGCACTCTAATCTGAAGTGTGCCTCAGATTTTCTAGAAGAGGCAAGACGTCAAACACAGGAATAAAGAGAGCAGCAGTAAACAGCTATTACTATGCACCGTCACAGTCTGGACCCGCATTACAATGACTGCCTGTCTTTTGGTCCAAGTGGATCTGCTTGCCCATTATTGTCATATATTAAAATGTGGGTCACCAAAAAGGCATAATTATTTTTGCAGTTAAACATGTCTTAATGAACTGTTTGGGTAATGAGGCGGCAAGCCATGAGGCAGAGAGGAACAATGGCAAACATGGCAACTGGCAGCGCCTGGTGAATCCACTTTGTCATCAACCTGCCCTTCCCTGTCAGTAGGAATTGGCTCCATTTACTGTTACTGTTATTATCTCTCCCCCCCCCAGTTCACTCACATCAATATTGCATAGGGTGAACCCGAGCATAATATGTGCATATTATGTTTCTCTTGCTAAAATCAAAGAACGAAAAACTCCAATATAAAGAAAAAAGTACATTACTGGCTATTCTCTATGTGCATCTGAGTGTTTAAGTACATTAATGTCATAACTTACATATGAGCTCTTTGCATGCTTGAGGTTGTTTTGATTTACGCTATTAGAAAACACCAGTAATTTAATTAATTATCAGCCAAAATAAAAAATAAAAATTCATGGTGACATGTGTAAGATACGTAACACAGGATTGAAGGTTAGAGAAGTGGGCCAGCATGCAGAAGATAAGGCTTGCCAAGAAAGTGAAACAAGCACTGCTTCCTTAACATCTATCATTAAAGTGCCCTTGAGCAAGACAGTGAATCCAAAACATGCTCAGTAGCAAACAATAAAAAAAATAAAAACAAAAAAACTGGTAAGAATGTAGAGGAAGGAGAGGATGGAGAATGAGAAGAAGAGACAAGTTGATGGATAGAAGATGACGAAAAGGTTTTATCATCAGTGATGACAGGATGTCATCACCCTCGGACCATTTTGAGACCAAGTGCATATATTTGCCTCAAGTAGAGGGTTCAAATGGAAATGTAATTTTCTATGAAAGCAGTGGATATTTGAATTTAAATAACACACTGTCTGTTCCCTTCTCACTGCTGAAATAATTTCGTAATTTACTACATGACCTGCACACAGGAAACTGTTATGTTCAGGGCAGGAGTGTTTTCTGGTACACATGACACTGTTACAAAGACTTCACAGACTATAGAACTTAATTTAATTTAAGTTTGTATAGCAGAGCTTCAACATACCACAGACCCCGGGCACCCAATTAAGCCAATTTAATGCCAACCAGCTTTCAGCTGATCTCAAATTATATGCTTAATTTTCCCAAATCATCAAGCCCATTTTACAATGCTATAAGGATACTATAAGGCTTGATACATGTAGTATTGTAGTATATTATCAAATTTGGTTAGAAACTTGTAATGCATTTGTAAAATAAATACACTTTACAAAAGGATGCTTTCATCATCATATAATCCTGTGTGGCTCTGAATAGTGTAGAAAATAGTAAAGAAAATTTAAATGTCTCCTTCTCCTTGGCATTCAGTATTTCCAGAAGCTCCAAGCACCATTTTAAACATTTAGTACACTAGATATCTCTAATCTAAGCTTTTATCTTGCACAGCTCTAGCAATCAAATCATAATTATGAATTTGTAATACCTGACAAGTATTTACTATGAGAGAGCAATTCACACACAATCCGCTGTGGAATAGTTAGGCATAAAACATGCATGGGAGTCAAAGCTTAATTTTTTATCCCTTGAGCTTGTTCATGAAAGATTTGTGTGAAAACTGAATTCCATTGACTTTACATCTACCAAAATGTTTTTTTAAAGTCTTTAGGAGGACTTAACACATGCAAGGCAAGTTTACGTGCATAGCACCTTTCAACAACAGGCCATTCAAAGTGCTTTACATAAGACAGGGAACCATTAAGAAAAGATATTTAGGAAACACAAGGCAACACAGTAGACTAGAGGTTTTCTGCCCTGTGGTCACATATACTGTGCGATGAATGATTCCTCTTTATTTGATAAGTAACATCTGTGTACTTCAGGTCATCTTTGATCTGACTTTGAAGAGAGAGTATAATGAAAAGAAAGAAACAATGGCAAGATTCTTCTTTTCTGAAGAGATGACAGATACAGTAACTGACAGGAAACGGGAGGGAAATGAGCAGAAATTCAGCTTGTGAAACAAAAGATGAGAAGTAGGAGAATATGTTGGAAAAGAGATATAGTTGTGCTGTCAAAAGAGGGCCAGAAGTCCAGAGCCAGATGCATATTACTATCTTTGCTTTCCATTCACTATACAATGTAAAATTATCAATACTTTGCGTCACACAAATTTGCACTGGCAATATATGTTTTAGAGTAGTTGTTGCAGTCTGTAATATGTTGACTGACATAATGTTGTATTATCCATTGAAACTTCTGTAAGTCCGACGGCTGGCATTTTTACTTCCGCGGTTATTCCGTAAAATAGAAACCAGACTCAAAAGCTCCTTAGCTGAAAAAAAAGCTGCGCATTGAAAGCACTCCCAGCTGGGTGTTTTCAAAAGAGCGCCTTGCATTTTTAGCTAGGATAAGTGCTCTGGCGGACAGGTGGCCTTATGAAAGTAACACCAACCAATCAACAAACCGAGCTGGAGATGTCAGCCAGCTAATACAAATAGTTTTATATTGTTCAGAGGGGCAGAACATTTGTTGTCATGGTTTGGGCTTTTAAGAAAGAACTACTGGGTGTGACAGATGTCCGTGAACAATTTTAGTAAACTTAGTGCATATTATATTAGTGTTGGTGGGGGGGACACTGAAAACTAAGTGGGTAGAATGAATGGATCTGTCAGACACCGGAGGGAAATGTGATCAAATTTCCCTCTTTGACCGTTGCTGATATGCACTTTATTGAATTGTGTTCCCCTATTTGTGCTCCAACACTTAATTTCTAGTGGTAGATAGTTTTCGCCCTTAATATTTTGGCTGTCCATCAGATCCCAAACCAAAACAAAAGCCCAGCACTGAGTACTGGAATTTTTTTTTATATATATATATATAAATAAACCTTTTTCCCACACTTCACTCTCATTGCTTTGGAACTGATAAACAAGAATCAGAGTCAGGATTCTGTTCTACAATATGCTGAGACAAACCATATAAATCCTCTCTGCATGTCTGCTGCACTGGGACCGCAGGGACCACAGGTCCTGTGTCCTGACCAAGGAAGGCATGTGTTAAAAGGCATGGCACACATAGGTGTTGTTAATATCTTAGTGTCTGCTCTGGGAACTATTGACCGTCAGGTCGTGAAAGTGGGATTCAGCACTCTCAACCCAAACGTGCACATCAATAGCACTTCACCCAATACACTTTCTCTGCAAAGACAACATAATAGTCAATCAAAAAGATCATCTGGTAGAAGCAAAACAAGGTTGATGATAAGGAATGGAGCATTTAAAGGGTGACTAATTTGGACTAATACTAAATATGGAATGGAGCCAATGACATGTTTCTGTTTCCTGTGTATTGTACTCTGGCAGCTGATGAGTAGGTAAATGAATGGTAAATTGCAGCTTTGAAATGGTGGGTTGTACTACATTCCAATGAACCCTCTTCCACTATTGTTGTTAATTGCGTTGTGTTTTAGCAGGTAATGAAGTTTCTGGCGCTGAAGAGTGCAGTCATCCGTCCTAATAATAGTGTTCTTGGTGTGCTTTACATGTTATTGTCTCTCACTTAGCCAAGGGAAATAGGTTTCCCAATAGGTCAGTACAAACAAGCTGACGACCAAGAACATTAGATTAGTGTGTTTGTGTGTGTCTGTATTCCTGTATTTAGAAAAGGTATGACAGTATGATCAATGTGATCTATTTAATAATAATACAATAATACAATAGGACAAGGTCAGGGTGGTGGATTGGTCCTAAAACACAGAATTTTTTTAAGCGTGGGAGTGGTGTTCATTTCCCGGAAGTACTACTTAAGGGGACCAGTGTTTTAACCCAAACCACAAACTTTAATGTCATGTTGCCATCACCTTGATTGGCTAAACTTAAAGGTACAATATGCAACAGTTCTGCATTAAAATGTCTAAAAATGGCCATGACTATGTTATATATTTTTTGATTATCCCAAATATTTCCACCAAATGTCAAACTCAGAGAAATCTTTTCACCCTGTAGTTACTAGAAACAGCCTAAACCCAGGCATCTGAGTCACAACAACGGCCATCTATAACGTTAGCTACGTCTCCGTTAGCGCCACCGGTGTTTGTGAGGAAAATCTCCTCCCTGCCAAATTTCTTTATATACATACACAGGGCTTAAAGTATTCCGGCACTTAATGTTTTATTGTGCGCTGTCCCTGTCTTGAAATAAATAAATTATAAAAATTAAATATCTTGCTATATGCAAAGCTAAACAAAGCAAAGTTTTTGATAAATGTACGTGAAGCAACTAATGTCAACATGGACAAAATTATGAATGTACTAATTCGCTTTTTGATGATAACTTGGCCAAAGTAACAACACAACATCTAGAAAGTTTTGTTTTCACAATGATTCAATGTAGGATATATTATATTATTATTAATATGAAAATCTACATTGGCTCTTAATTTATATACAGTGAACCCTCGCTATATCACGGTTCACCTTTCACGGTCTCGCTGCTTCACGGATTTGCATTGTGCATTGTGTTCTGCATTCTGCAAACATAATCAACGGTGGCATGTCAGTTTATAAGAATCTTTTTGCCCAGAAGAAAAAAGAGCAACAACAACTACCGATAACTATGTTCTTCTCTCGAAAAAACACACCTGCACCGCGGGCTTTAGAAGAAGAAAACGCTACAGAGCGGAGTCGGGATGCAGCGGCTCCGTCAGAAGAGCAGAGAAATACACCTGAGTCACGATTTTTCCTACTGTACTGTACTTTGTATTTGTTTTCATAATCATTTTTCTTTTTCTCCCGTTCCAATGACTCTGGTCCGCAATTTGAAGCCTTCAGTTCGTATTGATGATTAAAATTATTATTTTACAGTACAGTAGTTATTTGTAAAAAAACGTTTATACAATGGTTTTATTTGTTAAACAAATGCTTGGGCCTGTTAAAAGGTTTTGTTCTTTGGTTTCAGTGTATTATGGAGTATTTCATCGTATAATAATGGTAAAAAGAAGTAAAGATGTATCCATTTTTTCACTTAAGCCCTGCATACATATACTGTAATTATACAGTCTATACTGGCGGCATAAGCCAATCGACATGCAACCATAAGCTAGTTCTGCTGAGTATCTGGCGGCTCATGTCCCGGTAGTTCCTCCTCACTCCTCAACCTCCTCCTCCTTTTGTTCTGTTTCCAAAGCACGCAGCTCCTCTTCTGAACACTCTTGTTCATAGAGGTATGCTTCTGGATGAGAAGTCATCCTCTTCGTTTCTCACAAAATCCATCATGTTCATCACCATTCACTGTCTACTGTAGGAAAAATAGCCAGCTATTCACACCGGGTATTGTTGACGGAAGTTGGGGGGTTTAAGGTGCTGTGTGATCTCTGCGCCCATGTAGCAGTGCTTCGGCTGTGCTTCCACCCAAGATAGTCCCAAGTCAATATCTGCTTAGGAAATTGTCTAGTCTTAATCTACATTGCTATTTGTACTCGTTGTGAATACGCAGGCCACAATAAGTAATTAGGTTTCTGTTGGTTTTTGTTGGCTCACTTTTACTCACATGCTAACGGGCAATATATGATTCCATTCACCACGATAAGCTAACTAGCGGCGGCGCTGCCGGTGTTGCACCGGACTAAAACAATCCATGCACTGAGACAAAAAAAGCGTTGGTCCACCTATCTACAGATGATACCCATGATAAGCCCTATTTCAACAAACGGTGGCATATTCCTTTAATAAAAAAAGAAAAATAAGATTTGACCATATGGCCTTAGCAATACATAAGCCATGCTCTTCTTTATTTTAAAGTGTCGATTCAGGCACCGTTAGGGAACCAACACCATTTTATAAGTTCAATTGTTGTATGACTGTTGAGGGTAAGATGTGGATGAGAAGTTGTGAGCAGGTGTAAACACTCAGGAGAAGTTGGAGATGAGGTTGAAATTGTATTACTTACCCCAATTAAAAAATAGTAATATAAAAATTAACAAAATTAAGGAAAGCAAAAAAATAAGTAAAATAAATTGACCTAAGAGTCAAAAACAATCACATTTATACAATCTTACAGCTGTTTACAGGTTGACCTTTGAACAAGTCACTATTCAAGACTAAACTGAGAGCAACAGACTTACGTTCTCCTCAGTCCAGCCTTCCTTTAGCTAATGACACTGCTAGTCTATTTAAGCCTAAAGCGCGCCCCTGAAATTGGAATATACCAACACAACAGTACAATACAGGGGTGGCTCAGGTGAGTAGACAATAAAGGCACAGTCAAAATTCATATTGCTATAAAGCTAAACATTTACATAATATTATTCATATGATTCACACCAACATTTTACAAAGCCACAAGAATATTGATGGCTAATAAATGAATTACTCACTTCTGTTTGCACCGAAGTCATAGTGTCATTTAAACCCCAAAATGGTATGTTACACTATGTTACGTTATAAACTCAGTAAACAGACACGTAGTTAACAAAGACAAATGTGTTGCGTGGTTATAATGACCGTCATGTTTACAAAGTAAATGGCATGGTTTTACACAATAAGAGAATGATGTTGTTGTAGCTATAGCATATAAATCACCGCAGTATTTCAATCAGGAGCAACTTTGTTGCAAATATGCAAAGATGTATCATACATATGCTTAATAAGAAATGTACAGTCTTTGGAGATTAGACTCCATTGTTATGAAATGATATTTTATAAAGGGGTAGTAAACAAAAAGATAATCCCTTGATGGAGTCTAGACACTGATGGTGTGAGGAGCCCAAAGACCAAACCAAGGAGCCGACAGTTGCGGCCTCCCAGAGGAGGACCCAGGAGCCGTACGTAATGAAGACCGGAGGAGTAAGAAGAGGAGGGTTGTGCTTTTAGACTTAAATGACATAACTGAGCAGCTGAGAGAGACAGGTTTAAAACAGGGATGTCGTGCTGTGATTGGCTCCTGAAATTCATGGCCACTTCTGATTGGTTAAAATAAAAGTGAACGCCTCTAACAGCTGTTCAGTTTAGAGAGAGAGAAAAGTGAGTCTTCCTGAAGGAATTTACGCTGTGCTCCATTAGATGTTATGTATGTATA
>JABXJD010000444.1:0-42500 GCA_013375575.1 Percina caprodes
AACAGCACAATGATCAGTTAGAACAGCTGGGTTTATCGTATCTAACGCGCAGCACAATCTTAGTTTATTGAAATCATCTATACACCTCAAATGTATTTATTCTTCAACATTCATCCTCTTTCACAACAATACAACAATTAAACGGAATGCATTGCTCAAACGTCCACTGTTCAATTATACATTAACATTTAACATTTTACTCAATATTCATTAAAACATTCTGTACTTACTCTCAGTACTTCTGATCACATTAATTTGTCTTTCTGTTATTTATGATATGCAGAGTTCAATGAAATAGGTTCTGCTTACCTTTAGTATAGCGCTTGTGATCAGGTTCCTGAGGTCAGCACCGAATGTCTCGATGTCCCCTTCTCAGATGTGGACAGCCCCACTAGTGGACAGCCTGTGGAGGCAGGACCGGGCGTTAAACAACGTACTAGTCCCTCTCCTGGAATCCCTTTCTCTACTACTAAACCATCCTCTGCTACCAAATTTGTTGGAATTCCATTAGACTGTCCTAAGACATTACATCAAATGAATTGTCTCACTCACTAAAGATTTGGTCCAATATAAATTTATTCAGAAAACAGAGCAATGCATTCCGGCAGTTAAACGTGCGGTCCTAATGGAACTTGACTAGTTCAGAGGTCCCCAAAAAGGCGCTTAAACAGAGGTGCGCAGAGGTTATAAGGGTTCTCCTTAAGGAGCCCTATTTGTTCAAGTCACTGGGCAGTGCATAACATCTTAAACAGTAATTCTATTGGCTGGGTAGGTGCGGCATGCCGTTGCAGTCTGCAGAAGTGTGTCTGTGTGTAGGTGTGCTGGGTGTCTTCCTGTGTGAGACTATTGTGTTCTGCTGATTGTGCTATCTGCATGGCCCCAGCATGACCTTAGGCCTATCTGTCTAATTTTGGTTTCCTGTCTGCTGTGCCTATGCTCCACAACAGGATGCCGCTCCACTTGCAGCCAGACACAAGTTACAACATACTTCTCTTTTATTCAAATCACAATACATAAGCATAATCATAATGCATAAACATAATGCATAACACCTGAGTATAATCACAGTACCTGAGTATAATATCCCCACAATATGTTTTAGCTTAGCTTTAGCTTAGCATCCCTGAGCGTAATACAATTTTCCTTACATCCGCACGGATACTCGTTTCAGCCGAGTATCCGGCTCATCCCTAGCTTTTATATATGGTGGCCATTTCCAGGGTTACTTCACACCTTTTTGAAAAGAAAAAACTCCTCAAAAACAATAAGAGAAGAAGACAAAGCCGGTAAGCACTGGACGTCCTCCCAGTTAGAGCGCGCCGATTTATCGGCCGATATTAGGCATTTTTCAAACTATCTGTATTTATATTAATTCATCAGAATAATTTATAATGACTAATGATTCTGATGAATACAATTTAAAAAATGACAAAACATCCTTATTATGAATGTTGGCACTGTATAGTATCATTTCATTTTGAGGACTCAAATAACTAACATTAGGAAATCTATTTGTTTTGTTACATGTTTCTGAATTTAAAAACAATGTGTACAGGTGCTGGTCATATAATTAGAAAATCATAAAAGATGATTTATGTCAGTAATTCCATTCAAAAAGTGAAATTATATTTATTCATCACACACACATTTCAAATGTTCATTTCTTTAATTGTGATTACAACAAAACCCCAAATTCAGTACCCAAATTCAGAAAATTAGAATATTGTGACAAGGCTCAATATTGAAGACACCACATTGCCACACTCTAATCAGCTAATTAACTCAAAACACCTGCAAAAGCCTTTAAATGGTCTCTCAGTCTAATTCTGTAGGCTACAAATCATGGGGAAGACTGCTGACTTGACAGCTGTCCAAAAGACGACCATTGACACCTTGCACAAGGAAGGCAAGACACAAAGGTCATTGCTAAAGAGCTGGCTGTTCACAGAGCTCCGGGTCCAAGCGCATTAATAGAGAAGCAAAGGGAAGGAAAGATGTGGTAGAAAAAAGGGTACAAGCAATAGGGATAACCGCACCCAGGAGAGGATTGTGAAACAAAACCCATTCCAAAATGTGGAGACATTCACAGAAGTGGACTGCAGCTGCAGTCTGTGCTTCAAGAACCACCACACACAGACGTATGCAAGACATGGGTTTCAGCTGTTGCATTCCTTGTGTCACGCCACTCTTGAACAAGACAAGTCCTGGGCTAAAGACAAAAGGACTGGGCTGCTGCTGAGTGGTCCAAAGTTATGTTCTCTGATGAAAGTATATTTTGCATTTCCTTTGGAAATCAAGGTCCCAGAGTCTGAAGGAAGAGAGGAGAGGCACATAATCGATGTTGCTTGAAGTCCAGTGTAAAGTTTCCACAGTCAGTGATGGTGTGGGGTGCCATGTCATCTGCAGGTGTTGGTCCAGTGTTTTCTGAGGTCCAGGGTCAACGCAGCCGTCTACCAGGAAGTTTTAGAGCACTTCATGCTTCCTGCTGCTGACCAACTTTATGGAGATGCAGATTTCATTTTCCAACAGGACTACCAGTACCTGGTTTAAGGACCATTGTATGCCTGTTCCTAATTGGCCAGCAAACTCGCCTGACCTTAACCCTATAGAAAATCTATGTGGTATTATGAAGAGGATGATGATGTGCCAGACCCAACAATGCATAAGAGCTGAAGGCCACTATCGGAGCAAGCTGGGCTCTCATAACACCTGAGCAGTGCCATAGACTGATTGACTCCATGCCACGCCGCATCGCTGCAGTAATACAGGCAAAAGGCCCCAACTGAGTATTGAGTGCTGTACATGCTTATACTTTTCATGCTCATACTTTTCAGTTGGCCAATATTTCGAAAAATCCTTTTTGTATTTGTCTTAAGTAATATTCAAATTTTCGAGATACAGAATTTGGGATTTTCATTAGTTGTCAGTTATGATCATCACAATTAAAAAATGAACATTTGAAATATATCACACTGTGATGAATTAATATAATATGCAAATTTCACTTTTGAATGGAATTACTGACAAATCAACTTTTTCATGATTTTCTAATTATATGACCAGCGTGTGTGTGTGTTTGTAAAAATATTTTGGTAATTTCAAATCACCAAATATTCGTCTTAAATATCCATTATCGGTCGGGCTCTACTTTTGCCTTTTTAAGTTACAAAGTCTTATGTTAAACGTCAAACTAAAAAAACAAGCAAAGATGTCAAATTTGCCAAAGATTACCAACATAAGTGCAGAAAACAGCCTGTTACGTCCCAATGTCTAGGGGTTGCGAGACGCGACATAACGTGTGCTTCCCCCACACACACTCTTCCCACTCCCAAACAAGGCTAGGACAAAGAATTGCCAAGTAATAGATTCTATTTATTGCGGAGGTGAGGTCCCAACATAACAAACTAAATCATACTAACGGCAACCTAAACTTTCCTAACCGAAAACAACATATAAAGAAAAGACAAAGCTCTAACCTAGACTCCTACATGAAAAACAGGAGAAAAAGGTAAAAAACAAAGAAAGGACTTCTCACTTCTACCATGTGGCTATTAAGCACAAAAGCCAGACTGAACCATTACTTAGACAATCTTAAATCCACTCCCAGTTATACAGAAGCACAGGTTTGGATCTGGCAGAGTGAAGAGAGAAAAAAGGGCGGAGTTCTTGTCTGATGGGGCTTTAAAATGGCTCCCGTCCTCCTGGCGACCAATCAGGAGACAGCAATCACCTCTGCCAAATCAATCCAGCGTGTGCACCTGGTCTCCGTTATCCGTAGTAGACGAACACCTACTAGAACAGAGTGAGAGACATAACACAAAGAAAAATGACCCCAGGGTCATAACACAGCCAAATAGGTTTAAAAGCCTCTATGCATCAATGGACTCAAAGAGAGAAAATGCAGTAAACATGCAACAAAAACAAATCAAATTGTGGTAAAATCACGAGTATATGGTCTGGGTGCTCTGGTTTCATACGTTAAGCCAGCTGTCAATTTGGGTGTGTGTTTTAAAAAGTGAATAATGCTCAAACTCCAACCCGATCATCGGCCGTCTGACAGTCTGGCGAGGTCTGCGACTCGAGTCTGTTCGGTGTGTACCGTGCCGTGGTCAGTCTGGGAACCGTCAGCCTTCATTTTGGCTGATTTGACTTGTTCAATCTGCCAGTGGGCAGTCGGACACAATGACCAATCTGATTGGTGGAGAGCTGGCTCTTGACTAGCGAACCAATGCGAAAACCGGAGCTGACAACACCAGTATCTTATTAATACCCATCGTATTTTCTTCCGTTCAGCGAGGACAACAATGATCCTTCTCGACTACTATCAGCCTTCTCTGATGAAAACAATGACTGACGACAGCGTGCTCTATGTTTACTAGGTCTAGAGATGTTCCGTCATTTCCGACATGATAGATTAACGGCGCCTGCTGATATGGAGACATATTACGTCTTGGGCATGCGCAGAACGTACGCTCAAGTCTCGTCACTGCTGTGTTCCGAGGTACTTTTGAACCATCAGGAGACGGGAGCTGACTAATCAGTCCGACTGCCTTTTCTGCCGACGGTCAGCGGTTGGTGTGTCAGAGCCTTAATGATGACAGACAAACTGAGACTCACTCCTCAAAGTGTATTTGTTAACAAACCAATCTGATTCTTCCATCCAGACGCCCTGATGGTATTTGGCAGTGTGAAGTCCAGCGTTTCCTGTTGACAAACAGTCAATAAAAGTCTTTTAAAACAAAATAAGTCAGAACTGAATAGTGTTTCTAAAACACCAAGTCCAGGTTCTAGTGGTGGTTGAATAGGCAAATACTTTTAGGAGTAAAAGTTAAAGTATTCAAATTAAATTGATTCAATAAATTCTTGGTGATAATCAGATCAGATTAAAGTTCATATTTAATGTGTTTATGTTAATGTGTTTAGGCTGGATGAGAGACAACAAGTGACATCACTACCTGTGTGGTGAAGAGGGAGGAGATGTGCTTCACGCTGTAGCGGTTGTTGCCGGCAGCAACCAGCTGTAGCACTGTGAAGCGCACCGACTGCTGGATGCCAATATACAGCCCCGTGGTCAGGGACCCGCCAGGCGCAGACGGTGACAGCGTCCAGGATCACCGGACGGCATGTAGGCCAACATGTCCGTCTCTAAGAAACAGGTCTGCTCCTAGAGACACACAACACTAAACTTATAACGCTGCAGTGACAAATCACAAGAGGCTGATTCTAGCAATTGCTGGGAAAAAACAGTAAACTTAAGAATAGCATCAAAAACCTTTGAAAAGAAAAAACCCCATCAAAAACAGAACACAGAGCCGGTAAAGACCAGACGTCCTCTCAGCTAGAGTCCAACCGATTTATTGGCCGATATTAGGCATTTTCCAAACTATTGGTAGTTATATTAATTTAACGACAAATGATTCTGATTAAATATTTTAAAAGAAATAAAAACTACAAAACACCCTTCAACCACGTTATGTGTTGGCGCTGCATAGTTTGTCCACCAGAGGGCGCTCTTCAATGTCTCTGTTGACAACACTCTTATTTTTAAACTGCATTATATTATTAATGTTAGGGAACCTGTTTTTGTTACACATTTCTGGATTTAAAAAAAAAATAAAAATAAAAACATCATCTATCGATATGGGCATATCAGATTTTTAAAACACCAAATATTTGTATCCGTCTTATTATCGGTCGGGCTCTACTCTCTGAATGACCTTTTGAATCGCGGCAGTATATCTGCACCCGGAGGGCAGAAACATGAATTCACCCCACGAGAAACAACAATGTTAAAAACAACAGACAAAGCCAGAAATCTTGGTGTAGTCATGGACTTTGACCTGAATTTTAACAGCCACATTAAGACAAGTACAAAGTCAGCCTATTATCACCTTAAGAATATATCAAGGGTTAAAGGACTTATGTGTCAACAGGATTTGGAAAAACTTGTCCATGCTTTCATCTTCAGTAGACTTGACTGCTGTAACGGTGTCTTTACAGGTCTCCTAAAAAAATAAAAATAAAAATCAATCAGACAGCTGCAGCTGATTCAGAACGCTGCTGCTCGGGTCCTCACTAAGACCAAGAGACTGGATCACATCACTCCAGTTCTGAAGTCTTTACACTGGCTTCCTGTGCCCCAAAGAATTGATTTCACAGTACTTTTGCTAGTTTATAAATCACTAAACGGTTTAGGGCCAAAATACATTTCTGATCTGCTAGTACACTATGACCCCCCCAGACCTCTCAGGTCATCTGGGACAGGTCTACTTTCTGTCCCCAGAGTCAGAACTAAACGGGGAAGCAGCGTTCAGTTTCTATTAGGGATGAGCCGGATACTCGGCTGAAGCAGGCTGAAGCAGTCTTTCTGGTAACGGGGTTTCAGACAGCACGTGGTATAATGCGACTCGCTGCGTCTCTGCCGTCGGATTTTTTTTAAACCTCTGCACCCCCGTCCGCCCGTCCGTCCGAGTAGACAGATACGGATAAAGATAATTCATGTGGTAAACAGATACAGATAATGCTGTACTCGCTCATCCCTAGTTTGAGGTGTTTGTTGACTTTGGCCACTTTTTATACAGTCTATGGAGAAAGCATCAACATCGAAAACCCTGTTAGCTGGGACGAGTCGGCGTAGGGACCCATCGCCGAAATTTCAGCCTTACCACCGGGAACAAATCGGCACTGGCCATCATCATGTTAACGCGCATTTATTAATGAAGCATAGCAAATATATAATGAAAAACTGAACGGAGCGTCGAAGAGAACAAGCGCTAAGTCTCACGCTGTTATGTTCGCTGGTTGGCTATTTTTAGTCAGGCGCTAACGTTACTTTTTATGAGCATATATTAATTTCCCTCCCGATAATGCCTTTGTGAACAATAAATCCGTGTCTGGAAAAAAATCTGCTCAACTGTTCCAGCCGAGGTGTTGCTCATATTAACGTTAGCTAGCTAGCGTTAGGTGATCAGTTTGTTTTTAGGAATCCTTCGGTGTAGACCGCTCAGGAAGCCAAATTATCACCGAGGCGGACTAACTACTTTACAAAACACTAAAACACGAGTGTCATCAACGGACGTTGGACGTCAGAAAAATGCAGTAGCTTAAAAGCATGCTAACATTGCAAAAACTCACTTAAATCCGACATGTTCAGTGTGATGTTCTCTGGCTACATCATGCAAAGTTACTCCCTCTCGTTGGTCCCTTACAGGTATCCATACGTCTGACTTTAAAGTCAGAATTCTTCTTTTTAATTTATTACCAGTGGCCCTAATCCTCTTCGGAATATTTTTACTTGTTTTCAGGCTCCTCTGAAAAGGAATCCTCCTGTTGGGATGCAACCCAGTCTCCTGTAAACGTACACTGACTGCGTTGGTCCAATGTGCAATAACGTAGAGGGTTACAATAATGGCCCTTGAATTGTATGACTGTTACATTTTTCTGCCTATTCTTTTTCTATTGTTTCGCGTCCAAGTCACGTGACTTTCAAGATTCGGCCGTGAGAACAAAAAGCATGGCGGACATTTCTCTCATTTTTAGTGAAAAAATCAATATTTTGAGGAAGTTTCTGCATAAAAATGCGTTTTGATTACATTTCTGGCGAGAAATATATATTTTATTTTCATAATATTCACTCAGTGAATGTACATAATCACTCGCTTGCTCGTTGTCGTGAAGAACTTTCAGATATCGCCAGAATAATGTGAAACTGACACGTTTTGGTTGCTGTGGACGCTGCGTTTTGATTACATTTCTAGCGAGACATATATATTTTATTTTCATAAAATTCACTCAGTGAATGTACATAATCACTAGCTTGCTCATTGCTTTTAATTGCTTTTTCCGATATCGCCAGAATAATGTGATACTGACACGTTGTGGTTGCTATGGACGCTGTTTCGCCTAGCATAGCTAGCTAGCGTTAGCTGTGACCCCAGACTCCACATAGGACTCTATTGCGATTTCGCTCCATCTGACGGATCAAACCCTCGACCACTACATGCGTTGTGTCTGAGGTGGATTTACCGATCAGCACATTATTCCACGGCAGCGGGAGAAACTAATGTTGATGAAGTGACGAGTTACGATCGGGTGTTTGTCCGCTGTGTTTAATTTTGAAAATCAACCGGATCCTCTGTGCACTTAACTTCCGGTGTGGTGCGATCTCATTGATGGGTTTTGATGCGTCAAGGCCCCACGAATAAGAAGAAGAAGAAGAAGAAGAAAAAAAGCAGGAAAAGCTAGACAAGGAGGAAAAGGAAACGTGGAAAAATAACCAAGCTGAACAAATGAATCACCTTGACCCAGAAGATGCCATATTCTTGGTTGATGCGTTCCTGGATGAGAGCAAGGTAAATAACATTCACACATTAGAGCCAGTGAGAGTTTCATTCAATATTCTGCCAAAAAGTTTCACCTTCTTTTCTATTTTTTAAATGTAGAAAGGGTTTTCTATCTCTGTCAATACAGGACCACTGGACGACCACTAGACACCATTACACAACCAATAGACTGAATTTGTACTATGTAATATTATAACATTGGTTTTATAATGAGATGTTTGTAGGTGGCGATAACTTTGGTAAGTGGTGGTTTATTCTGTGGCTCAATTGTTTATTTAGGTGGATCAGCATGAACACACAAAGGAGGGTCAAAAATTCCCCAAAGCTGTGTGTTTGGCTTGATGAGGACAAAGATGGTCAACCTCTGCCAAAAAGATCTAGAGCTGGGGAGAAACGAGCGAGATTCAGCCACTGGTTGGTTTTTAGTTTGATTTTTCATCAATAGTTGCATTCATTATTCATTGAGCAAGTTCTAAATGGATATTCATATTTTTGCAGTTTCTTCAGCAAGTGTAACACCCTCCTGTGCTCCGTCTACCAGCACAACTGAAGACACTGTGACCATCGAAAATTTAGGTTTTTCCCTTAATACTTGTTTCCTCTTTTGTTATGTGATAATTGCCCAGATTTACCAGATTTGCCTTCTTCACTTTTCATTTTCAGACTCCCTCATTCAAGATGTCCGTGACCTCTTGGGAAGTGGTGCTGAACAACGTCTCCCCTCACACTGGAGGAACAGGCAAACTTCCTCTCTGGAGAATTGGACAGTGATGAGGCCCTTCATGGTGAACAATATGTTGTCATCTGAGAAGCCCAAGGAGGGGGTTTGCCATCACTGTGGACACAATGCTGCTGTAGTGATGTGTAGGGACTGTTTACCACGATCACTCTACTGCACAGCCTGTGACCTTTCCACACATGAGGCCCTGGTGCTTCATAACAGAGCATCCATGGTGGAGGGTTCTTCAGACACCTGCCACCATCCACCTTTGTTCAGCAGCATGAGGGAGGGAAATTCTCCTATCATGAAAAAGGTAGTTTTAAGTCTCAGGTTATATAGGCTGTTTTACATTTTACACAAACCCTGGTTTACTCCAACTAACATGCTGGATGAAGTTTTCTTTGATAGAAACAACACCCTCACTGTTGAGTTTTTGGTTTCATTTACTCTAATATGTAAACTAATTCTGCTTTTAGATTGCATGTTACCAATGTTTCCTCCCTGCTGCTACTGCTCCACCGGGCAAACAAGCTTTTCAAAGGAAAGCCAGTTATTTTAATTGGAATGAATGGTAACATTTTTATTTTTAATTTCTTCATGTTCTGTTTTTGTTTCTTTTGAGCAAGAGATAATTGTTTTTCTCTGAAATTTCAGGAAGATACAACCTCTTCCTTCCATCAGTAAACTGCTCATGTGGAAAAACCTTGCCAGTGACCATAAGTGATCTGGTTGAAAGTGGTTACTGGCCAGCCACTGTCAATTTTGAGACCTTGTACATGGTGGACTTGTTCACCACATATGAGATCTAAAATAATAGATACAAATAAACCTTACTTACTTACTTACTTAGTTACTTACTTACTTACTTACTAAAATCACTGCCCCATGGATGTCAAGACAAGCTTTTGTCAGCATGCTCGAGGTCGAACAAAACTCTTTGGGCGAGTGAGTGGATTCATAATTTAAGTTTGTTTCTTTGTTTGGATCACCTTTTAAATAACTGATTCATTGTTATGACTTGTTCTTACAATCCCGATGATTCAGCATACATTTCTAGACAGAGCCCTTTTTCATCATGACCGTGGTCTGAAACCAACCTTCAAAACAGTTACTTACGGTTTTGTTTGTTTTTTCACTTTTGCTCTCAGAGTGGTAAGATATGTGGGGACACAATGCAGAGGTCCTTCCTCGAATGGGCCTATGCCAAATTTGAGGTTGACAAGCTGTCTCAGGTCCAGCACTTTCAGTGCCCTGCATGCACACCCTCCATGTTGGCAGTTGCAGTGGATGGGAACCGCAAATTATATCGTTTCAAAAGCCAACCAGGGTGTGTAACATTCATGTACAATTAAATTCTAGCCACAAATTACTTTTGTACAGTAAATGTAACCTGCATGTACAGGTAAAAGCCAGTAAATTAGAATATTTTGAAAAACTTGATTTATTTCAGTAATTGCATTCAAAAGGTGTAACTTGTACATTATATTTATTCATTGCACACAGACTGATGCATTCAAATGTTTATTTCATTTAATTTTGATGATTTGAAGTGGCAACAAATGAAAATCCAAAATTCCGTGTGTCACAAAATTAGAATATTACTTAAGGCTAATACAAAAAGGGAGTTTTTAGAAATGTTGGCCAACTGAAAAGTAAGAAAATGAAAAATATGAGCATGTACAATACTCAATACTTGGTTGGAGCTCCTTTTGCCTCAATTACTGCATTAATGCGGCGTGGCATGGAGTCGATGAGTTTCTGGCACTGCTCAGGTGTTATGAGAGCCCAGGTTGCTCTGATAGTGGCCTTCAACTCTTCTGCGTTTTTGGGTCTGGCATTCTGCATCTTCCTTTTCACAATACCCCACAGATTTTCTATGGGGCTAAGGTCAGGGAGTTGGCTGGCCAATTTAGAACAGAAATACCATGGTCCGTAAACCAGGCACGGGTAGATTTTGCGCTGTGTGCAGGCGCCAAGTCCTGTTGGAACCTGAAATCTCCATCTCCATAGAGCAGGTCAGCAGCAGGAAGCATGAAGTGCTCTAAAACTTGCTGGTAGACGGCTGCGTTGACCCTGGATCTCAGGAAACAGAGTGGACCGACACCAGCAGATGACATGGCACCCCAAACCATCACTGATGGTGGAAACTTTACACTAAACTTCAGGCAACGTGGATCCTGTGCCTCTCCTGTCTTCCTCCAGACTCTGGGACCTCGATTTCCAAAGGAAATGCAAAATTTGCTTTCGTCAGAAAACATGACTTTGGACCACTCAGCAGCAGTCCAGCTCTTTTTCCTTAGCCCAGGTGAGGCGCTTTCGCTGTTTCTTGGTCAACAGTGGCTTGACACGAGGTATGCGGCAGTTGAAACCCATGTCTTTCAAGCGTCTCTTGGTGGTGGATCTTGAAGCACTGACTCCAGCAGCTGTCCACACCCTTTTTTCACAATCTTGACTAGGCGCGGTGATCCCTATTGCTTGTACACTTTTTCTGACCACAGTTTTTCCTTCCCTTTGCCTCTCTATTAATGTGTTTGGACACAGAGCTCTGAGAACAGCCAGCCTCTTCAGCAATAACCTTTTGTGTCTTTCCCTCCTTGTGCAATGTGTCGATGGTCGCCTTTTGGACAGCTGTCAAATCTGAAGTCTTCCCCATGTTTGTGTAGGCTTCAGAACTGGACTGAGAGACCATTTAAAGCCCTTTGCAGGTGTTTTGAGTTAATCAGCTGATTACTTTGTGGCACCAGGTGTCTTCAAAATGTAACCCTTACACAATATTCTAATTTTGTGACACACGGAATTTTGGATTTTCATTTGTTGCCACTTCAAATCATCAAAATTAAATGAAATAAACATTTGAATGCATCAGTCTGTGTGCAATGAATAAATATAATGTACAAGTTACACCTTTTGAATGCAATTACTGAAATAAATCAAGTTTTTCAAAATATTCTAATTTACTGGCTTTTACCTGTATATATTTCTTTCAAGACCTGATGGGTTTTTTGATGGAGTCTTTTTGGCCAGTGATCTTGAGGTGTCCTCATTTGTTGATCACATCCATGGAACAACTGGACATGTAAGCACAATTTTATATGAATGCTTGCCTGTTTTTTTTTCTAAATTTAAACATTATTTGGTTTATTTAAGTAATAGAGTGGCATTACTGCATCAAATGCCATTATACCATGATTTACAGCTTATTTTGTCAAATGTAGCTGTGTAAATACCTGTTTTTGCCCTCATCTGTTTAAGAATCCAGGGAAGGGAGATGTGGTGCGGGTCAGTGGACAGCAGCACGAGAGTCCGCCAACAAGTCTGCAAGCAAACTAGACGAGGAAGGTGTTGAAGTTGCTGTCTGCTGTCATGGGGTTTCGCTGAAGGGACTGAATATGTTCCGTGGAGAAATATTTGCATACCTGTTATATCTCCAGAAACAGCTAGCTTCGCATACTGTCCAGTTTTTTTGCTCTGATGGGGTCTGCAAATATTGGCCATATCTGCAGAGAGTTGTGGACCACTGTCCAGAGTTGGAGGACTTGCTGAACATGCGCCCATTTCTCTCCATCATGCATGCAAAAGCGCATTCATGGATGTGTGAGGTAAAAATGACAATTCGATGTATTTTGAGTGTAGCGCTATTTTTTATTATGGTCTTTGGTCTTGAGTGGTTCTGTCAGAGCGTTGAGGTGTGATTGGGCTCGTTGTTATGCTACCCTATGAATCCTTCGCCACATAGACCAAACCAGAAGGTGTAGCACCTCTTTACAATAGAGTGTTTCCTCGTGATCAGGTGGAGTCAAATCTCTGCAGGTGTCCAACTCCCTAGAAGACTAACAGTACCAGATGTTATAAATGTCAATATTTCCCATATTTCCACTTCTGAGAAGGGGTTTGAACACTGATGCTTTTTTAGGGTTCTGTGCATAGTGCATGCTCCCTTTTGAAAACAACTGTCTGGTCAGCACTTTTACACTGATCAGGATACTCTTTATGATAATTTAACTTCTGACACATTAATTAAGTGTATGATTCTTTCCAGGTTTATGTGACAATATTAGAGATTGATCAATGTAGTATCTGATCTTTGGTCCTCTCTGTGAGCCTAAATTACTGCACAAACATTGTGTGTCAAGTCCGCACAGACATGCTAACTATCCAGGCACAAGCGAAAGGCAGAAAACCTTGACCGGACACTGGCCAGAAGATACATCAAGGTACTGACTAGGCAAATATATGTATAATAATTGTCGTTTTTAAATTGTGTCTCAGCATTTGTTAACACAGATATTTCATTTGGACAGACTGTACAAAGGATCACAGAGGCAACAAAGGACCTGGAGAAACTCACCGCTGAGTTATCTCTACAGCAAGACACAGTTCAGCAGTGGGTGTCTGATGTTCAGCAGTGGTCCTCAGGTACTTTGAACAAGAAAAAAAAAGATTTGATGGCATATTCTAAAGAATCATTTGGCTCTGCTCTTATACAGGGGATCTGAAAAGAGGCTGATTGTAAACTGAGATGGGCATTAATTCATTTGTTTGTTGTCGTACAAAGGAGAAACAATCCAAAATGACCTGCAGAAGACCATCGAGGGGCTATATTTGGGCATCAAACAGCGGAAATTTCAGCTGTATCGTCAGTCTGGTGAGAGCAGAAAAGGCCACTAGTAATGCAGATATGTGAAAAAATGAAATCACTACTGATTTTTACATAGTAAAAATAGCAAAGCCATTTATAAAAAAAAAATTAAATCATCATTAGAAGATGAAGTAGCTTTGCTACAAGCCAGGGCAGCATACTCATTTTTAAATGTTTTTCACAATTTTTCAAATGATAATGAAACTTGTGATGCGAAAATGATCACACAGCTTCTGTCACAATAATCGCAACACATACTGTACATGCATATTGTGAAGCCTTGTTTTGTATGGTGCTTTTGTGTAGTAATCGTGTGAGTGCACACTCATTTTGTGTTTCTCATTGTAGGTGGGAATAAGCAAAGGCATCAACTGAGAAGAAAGATTGTTGTTGACAAGAAAGCCTTGGAAGTTGCCATCAATGACCACAATGCTACTGTGGAGGAAGTTGAAAAACTGCCTCCTCCCAATGAACTCCTGGCTGTGGACAACTACTCCTGGCCGTGGGGATGTAAGTACCTCCTCTGAAAGGCACTGAATACAAATTGTTTGATGCACACATCTTGATGTACATATGTAATCTGGGATTCTAGCTCATCCTGTCAGGGTTTATTTCTCTATAGTACTAGTACAGTATGCAAAATATCTTCTGTCCCAATATTCTTCTAGAAGGTTGTCAGATAACAATTTGATGTAATGTTTTACAGGTCATGGTGATATGGAGCAGAAAAAATGTTTTTGACAAGGTAATGCTGCTGGCTAGACTGAAAGAAGAAGAAGTTATCGTGGTTCGTGAAGTCAAGCAGCACATGGAGTACATGAGGAGTGTTGCTGGACTGATTGAAGAGTTTACCCTCCAGCTCACTGAAGACATCAATGGGAAATGTAAGGACAATACTATATACTAATACTAATAACAAAGACTTAGAGAATTCTTCCTCAAGTGATGAGGAACTGGGAGAGTAGTTATTAGAGGGAGATGTGTATGGCTCTAAGAATATGTGTTGAACCCAAACATTAGTGGTGTAAAACTTGTATGTGAAACCTGAGGCTATTACTGCTGTTGTAAGATTTCTTTGTGTTTAGACCATGTACTGCAAATTCCTCTGAAATGTAAACCCCCTTATGTTAGCCCATTAGTCCCCCACTCTCTGCCCCAACAGCAACAGAGTGCTATTATTATGTTCCACATGTTAGTATATGAACTCTCTCTCTCTATCTCTCTATCTATCTATATATATCTATAGTCTTTATTTTGAACAGGGCATAGTCACTTTGCTCTAGAAAGCCAACTTTATTAATTTCACCCAGTAAAGTGAACTGTTGTTTCAACTATAGTCAATGTCTCTGTTGTTTGATTCATTAATAGTTTTTAGTAGTCAGTTTCCCGTTTTATCCCATTGTGTGAGTTGTTCCTTTCAGGTAAGTCTGTAGTCAGCATTAGGCCTATATTCTAAGGCTGGGGTCATCAACGACACTTTTTCAAGGGCCAGAATTCTTCTCGGCAGACACTATCAGACGCTCTTGTAAAATTAAAATTAATATTGTATCCCAAGTAATATTTCATATATCAATTTGCCTTTGAAATATGTTATTTTTAGCCGTCAGTGTTAACAGACTCATTATCTGTAAAATAGCGAGCCACTGGGCTTCATATTCATAAGGCTGTAAACTGCTAACGTGGGGAAGGTGATTGTCGCTGGACGAGGCGGCCAATCACAGCAAACTGATTGACATCCAAACCGCTGGTGACGTTAAGGCTGCTCTCCGTGGTGCTGAAAGCTAGAGCACCTTTTGGGTAGCTTGTCCCCAAAAGTATGACACACTGAAGACATTGGTAATGCATGTGCTCATCATGTTCGAATCAACACACCTATGAAGTTGTGACAAAAGGAACTAGGACTGCAGGCGCATAAGGCAAGCATAACGGCTGTCAAGCCCAATGTTAAAAAGGTTTTTGCCAATGTTTTGTTTTGTGTCTCAATCATATGTCTTGCGAGCTTTCTGTCGGGAAAACAAAAACAGCAGCCATGAAGTGGAAAATTAAATATCTCTTGTCTTAAAGAAATTTGTGTTTTATAATGCAGAACTAGGCCTACAGTAGATTGACGTAAAATACGTCACTTTTAATAATCACACCTTGAATTATGAAAAATAAATGACCATTACTATGGAGATGAGGACAATCTGCTTTGCGTCATGTGAGCAGAGCATTTGGTGCGCTGGTCTCCTGTTTTAGTTAAAATATTGTCAACAAACAAACATTGTTGTCTTTTCTTAGCATAGATCATATAGGCCTACATGCAGTATAATTATTTATTAGACAGTGTGTGATGTTTGATATATTGGGTAGATATATGTTATTAAAACCCTAGCACAACCCTAAAACGGAGGAACTACAACAGGTGCTGATGTCAAATATAAATAAATAGTGTTCTTTTCAGTGGGGGATTTTTCATTTTAACACCATAGCCCCCCACCACACCTTGGTGACTATGCTCAAATTATAACCCTTGTCAACAGCTTTCTATTTTCATGTCTGTAACCCTTTTTGTCTCATAATTATAAGCTTTCAAATATGCCCTGAGGTCAAGGTTCAAAGGTCAATATCTCAAAGCAGGAATAATATGGAACCGTCAGATTGATATATGTTACTCTCCAGGTCAAGACCTTTCCAGTGATATATTTGGTTTAGCTCTATGACAAAGTTTAGGACATGTGCTCTAACAGGCTCTGGTTCAGAGAGCACTTTGAGTGCTTCAAGTGTGTGTTTGTGTGTGCATGTTACTTTTTAATGTTCTATATCTTTAGTATTTCATTCAAATCATTTATATCTGCCACAGCAAATATGCTACACAATGCATAATGTTATAGTTAGCTGTGCAGTGCTTTATTGGATGGTATAACCTCAGCTATAGCCAGGCGGCCTGCTGGAAATATAGCCTACAATGAAATAAACTTCTTATTTTCCAATCACAGATAATATAATATGCCTAAAAACAGAGACAGTGGTCTTTGGGTTCAGGTTACATTAGACTCAGGGGTCGCCAACACGGTGCCCACAGTAGCGGTGCACAGGTGCCCCAAGGACCACATGAGTAGCCTTCAGGCCTGTTGTAAAAATGAAAATTGAATATTGATGTTATCTGTTTCTCACCTTGTTAAGTCATTGTTGAATAATTATTGTGAGAAATAATTAACGTGATCAGTGTGTAATAAAGCTAAGTCTATGTCTTCACATAGATGGGTATCATTAATCATATATAACTGAAGGCAAACTAAGCAAATTTGTTATTTCAGAAGCGTGTATCAAACTGGTAGCCCTTCATATGACTCAGTACCCATGAAGTAGTTCTCAGTTTCAAAAGGATGGTGACCACCTGCGGTAGACAGTCCATCTTCGAAATGGAATGAGGCCCGCGGCAGACAGTCCAAAGTGGATCGCGCCCTATTTAAATGTGACAGTGTCACAAAGTTGCATCACGTTTTTACGTGTGGGCGCGTAGCTGCGAGAGGTCGATGATTGACACCTGGGTTGCCCTGTCACAGAGGCACAGAGGTCAGCAGATTGAGTTTGTGTCCCGGGTGTCCGCTGTCCCGCCACCGCCATTCATACTGTGCATCCTCAAAGGTAGGTAATGAACCATGAATGAACACACTTACTGATATCAACGTATGCTAACGGAACCTGAATAATAAAGTTAGTTAGCGCTGTCTAAGCCATCATTCGTTAATTATTTATCACCATGAATTTATAGGGATGTGTCCAGTGACATCAGGGTTTATCCAGCATTATATTAGCAGCACCGCATTTAACGTTAGCTGCAGTTGGCGGCAATGTGTAATGTGCTAACCGCGGTCAGAATGAAAACTTTATTTATTCCAAATTCACACATAAATGCAGCATAATCAGGATATGAGATAAGAGCTACAGTAAGACGAGTGGTAAAATCATACACACAAAAATACAATACCTAGATGAAAATAGAAATCATTTCATGTTGCTTGTTTTATATTCTAGTTTTAAGATGCCACGAGGGTCAACAACAACAACCTGCGTGAGCTGCAAAGCAGCTATTGGTGTGGCCACCAAGACCTGCAAATATTGTCAGTCAGTACAGCCAAGAAAATAAAGACTGGCAAAAAAAACTTGAGAAATTTGAGGCCAAAAAGGAGACGTGGTTGAAAAACCAACAAAAAAACCAAACCACCTCTCATGTTGTTGATGAGGCATCCGTCTTGGTATGTGTTTAACGTCTGTCTTTATTATTTACATAATTACAGCCCACAATGTTTCAGGCTCTTTATGAACTGTTAATTAATGGTAAGTGTTTGCGATTATTTAAACTCTTACTTAGAGAAAGGGCACATTTGTTCTTATTACAGGAGGTTAATAAGTTCTTATTTTTGTATCATTGAGGTTGTACTGACCAGCAGCCCACCACCAGTCCTGCTATCCAGACCACCACCAGTCCTGCCATCCAGTCCACCACCAATCCTCCTCCCCTCCAGCCCACCACCAGTCCTCCTCCCATCCAGTCCACCATCCAGCTCACCACCAGTCCTCCCCTCCAGCCCACCACCAGTCCTGCCATCCAGTCCACCACCAGTCCTCCCTTCAAGTCCACCACCAGTCCTCCCTTCAAGTCCACCACCAGTCCTCCCTTCAAGTCCACCACCAGTCCTCCCCTCCAGCCCACCACCAGTCCTCCTTTCAAGTCCACCACCAGTCCTCCCCTCCAGCCCACCACCAGTCCTGCCATCCAGTCCACCACCAGTCCTCCCTTCAAGTCCACCACCAGTCCTCCCTTCAAGTCCACCACCAGTCCTCCCCTCCAGCCCACCACCAGTCGTCCCCTCCAGCCCACCACCAGTCCTGCCATCCAGACCACCACCAGTCCTGCCATCCAGACCACCACCAGTCCTGCCATCCAGTCCACCACCAGTCCTCCTCCCCTCCAGCCCACCACCAGTCAATTACTGAGGGGGTATAGGCCATAATGTGCCACCAGAACAGCTCCAATCTATGTAGGAACTGATGATGATGGAGAGCACTGTTGTACATCCAAAGTCTGCTGTAGGTGCCTCATTTTTAGCTGTAAAGAATTCACTTCAGTCTACTGTGTATATGGACAAGCTCAGTATGTGCACACACATACACACACACATCAAAATACATGGCTATAACAATTCACGCCCTATGCTGGCTTTTGTTAGTAAATGATAATCAACTCAAAATATGGTGTAACTTAGCAAGCTTTCATATTCTGTGGGGAGCGTGGGTTTCTGTCTACAATATCAGTTTCTTATTTCTCAGTTTGTTTAGGTCCCTGATGAGGATACAAACCCCTATTCCAGTGAAGTCCCTATATTCAATGAATATACAACCAAGACAAGATATTTAACGTTCAAACTGAAAAGCTTTGTTTGTTTGCAAAGATTCACTCATTTTGAATGTCATGCAGCATGGGTATGCCAAGGACACTAACACAAAGGATGACTTGGTTGGGAATGAATTCCGGATGCCCTTTTATACCCAATCATGACATTCACGTGTTTACAATGAACCTGTTCACCTGTGGAATGTTCCAAACATTCCCAGTCTTCATCCTGTCCCAGGTATTTAGGAGCATGTTGCAGGCCTCAAATTCAAAATGAGGGAATATTAGCTTAAAACCAATACAGTTTTTTTCAGTTGGAAGATTGTCTTTGTAGAGTATTATATTTAATATAGGTTGAAAATGATATGCAAATCATTTTACGGAATCATCATACTTAGTAAATCATTCTGTGTGAGCATTATCACCCATCAATTTTGAGATTATAGGCTAAAGGTAATCTGTGTGGGTGGAACTACTTTCATTGTTTTTCCCCATCTTCCACGGTTTTCCTTTAATTGGTCACCTGTTTGTACATCTTGTAGTCTATAACCCTTGGTAGAACGAAGAAGTGACAATACAGCATATGGTTAAACAATTTCCATGTATTTCAAAGATTGCCCTGCAAAGATTACGATCTATATCTTTAGAATTGTAATGTGATATATATATATATATATATATATATATATATATATATATATATATATATATATATATATATATATATATATATATATATATATATATTGGAATAGAGGTAATTAGACCAGTATTCATTGTAATAACAGCTCTTCACAGATACATTTCTTTAATCTCAACAGATATGGCTGCAAAAATTAAAAAAAGTTGAAGGATTCTGCCTCAGACATGTCTACAAGGAAGAAACTGAGGGGAAGAAATCACCCAAAGGTTAGTAAGCTTTCCTATATTTACATTTCACCATTTCAAATCAGTCTTCAAATACAGTGATGATTTTGTCTTAGCCAGAAATACTTAAGTCATAAATATCTCATGTGTTGTCTGTCAAAATCATTTTCTAATACATTGATGAAGATGTATGAGGTCAAATTCATTACTTTTTTTTGCTCTTTCAGAACGTAACCTGGAATCCAAGAAGGGGAACCTTACTACCCACTGAAGAGGGTGATCTGCTGCAAAAAGCGGAAGGTTAGCTTTACAATGATTAAAAGTCTTAGATGCACTCAGTGGAATTGCATCCCTTAACCCCCCAATTTTGATGTTTTTACAAGTGTAGTGGCGAATTGTCTTCCAAATGAACAAAACAAACTAAAAACTCAATGTTCAACAGCCACTGAGGCACCGAAGGAGTGAATCTTACGCAGAGATTGAAACTTTGATTGTCCAGGCAGAGATGGCATTCTGTGAGGTTTATTAATCCATTTACTCGGCATACAAACATTTCACGAGAAGGATCAATGGCGTCTCTAGGCTCTGGCTCTGTCTCTGGTAAAAAACCATCAGCCCTCCCGGTGTCTACCTCCCACATACCTGTTCACCTCTATTTGTAGACTACACCTGGTGGCTAAGGCTTCCTGTTACCTTCAAAACAAAAGCACTAAAACTAACCAAAATAAAATACTAATGACAAACAAATTTATGTAGCTGTATAATTCAAGCAAAACTGAAATTAGACAAATCAAATAATAAACTATTATATATATATATATATATATATATATATATATATATATATATATATATATATATATATATATATATATATATATATATATATATATATATAACAAAATCCTGAATAGCTCCAACATTCCGGCCCCTAATTGTGAAAAGTGTGAACTCACAATTACCTTTCTTTATTTCTATAAAGTGGGCTATACTTTCTACCTATACTCTAACTTCCCTGTCAGTTATATTCTCCTTCTTCTGATTGCTGTAAGAGAAACAGACAGGATAGAATGAGAGTAAGAATAGATGTCCATGATGCTACACTGTGGCTTCCAGTAGCAGGCAGATCTTCGTTACAGGTCTCTCCAACACACTGGTCTTAGTTTGAAGGCACACAGAACGAACCAATCCCCCAGAGTCAGACCCGGCGCCCAAAACCCGGCCCATCATCCAGGATCCTCTTGGAGCTGCTTCCATCTTCTTATGTACAAGTCACTTTTCTCAAAGAGTCCTGGTGGGAGAATGAGTTTTGCTTTCAGCAGAATGATATGATTTGGAGTGAGAGCTTCAAGGTCATTGGGGTCATCAGAAACCTTTGCGATGGGTCTGTCGTTCAGTATTGCCTCCACCTCGCAAAACAGCGTCTGCAGACCTTCGTCATCCAATACTTGCTGTCCAAGAATAGAGGTAAGTATGCTTCTTACTGAGCAAATCAGGTGCTCCCAAATGCCACCTTGATGTGATGCTGCTGGCGTGTTGAAACTCCACTTAATTCCATCTTGAATGAAGGCACCATGGATTTTTGCCTTCGCTGCTTCATCACAATTCTCCAAAGTCAAGCCTTTTACTCCGTGCGTTGCTTTGAAGCTCTGAAGATTTTGTTCTACACAACCTTTAACTCCTGTATTTTTGTCACTCTCCGCAGCTTTAAGTTCTTGTCTCTTTCGCCTCAAAAGCAAAAGAACTTCCTTAAGCTTGAGGAACCAGGCAACTGATGTTTTAAGTTTCCTCCAAGATGAGAAATAGTTCATGAGATGAGTTGTGGGATCTTCTAAGTTTTTGACAATGACATTCACTGATGCTTCTCTTTTGACCTTTGGGTCATCATCTGAAATCACAATTAGATCCATGTCAGATACAGGCCACTCCTTCTCTGGCATTTCCAACTGCGCCTCAGACCTTCTTTCATTGAAATCATGATTGTACTGTTTGATGAGCATGTCTCCCAGATGTTCCACAGAAATCCGATTGGTTGTAACAACAGAGCAGCCAGTCTTGACTTCATTGCTGTCTCCACCGCGCAGTGGTCCATTAACTACCCAGCCAACTCTTGTTCGGACTGCGTAAGGTCCTTCTTCTTGGCTGTTAATCACCTCCCAAGGTTCCATCACTTTTGCTGCATCAGTCCCAATGAGCAAATCAACATCTGCATCCACATCATGAAGCTTTATCTTCCTCAGGTAGGACCATTTTGCAACATCCTCCTGTCGTGGAATGTTCAATCTTGAAACTGGCATAGTCTTTTGAGTTAGGACGTTAGACAACTCCATAAAATCATCTGTGTCCATACCAGAAACTTCCAAACCAGTCAGTATAGTGGTGCTCACAATCTTCTTTTGACCCATTGTTCTCAATACAATGTTAGTTGGTTTGCCTCCCAAGCCCAGTCTTTTTGCCAAACTGATAGTACAGAATGTACCTGAACTCCCTGGATCCAAGAATGCATAGGTATGCATCACTTTATTACTCTTCTGGCCTTTAACCTGAACTGCTACAATGGAGAAAACAGCATTGTCCTCATCACCGGCCCCTATATGACCACATGTCTGCGACAATCCAGGTGACTCTCTTAGTGGAGGGCTCGCGGCTTTTGCTTCTTTAAAGGACTTATTTGTATCCCTTTCCTCAATGTGAAGGACTGATGGATGCTTATGGTGACACACACTACAATCCAAACGACTCCTACAGTCTTTGCTTATGTGACCAGGCTTTAGGCAACCAAAACAAATTCCATTTTCCTTTATGAAACTTATCTTGTCCCGTTGAATCTCCATCTTGAAGCGTGAGCATTTATCCAGTGAGTGACTGTTTTCCTGACAAAATAAACAGCATCTAAGGTTGCTTTCAGAAGAAGAAGACTTGATCTTATTATCCTTGTAGACTTCGTTTCCTTCTTTTACAGCAGTGACGCTGGTGGCAAAAGTGCTACCCCGGCTCCTTTGCTTAGGTCCCCTAGCATCAGAAGCTTTGCTGTAGGTAGTAGGTTGTGAATCCTGAATATTTCCAAATAGTGGGTCAGAGGCAATTTTAACTTGTTTTTCCACAAAGGTCACAAGGTCAGCAAACATAGCTCTGCATCCACTTCGCTCCTGTAGATCACATGCAACATTTCTCCATTTTTCCCTTAACTTATAAGGAAACTTCATTACGATGTTTCTGAGATTAGATGGCATGTTCAACTCATTCATGTAGCTGACTTGCTGTGTTAAGTTGGAGCAACCTCGAAGAAAAAGAAAATGATTGCAGTGCATTAACATCCTCCGCTTTAATGGGAGACCATTGAAGGATTTTGTCCATGTAGGCACAAGCAACTTTGTGTTCATTCCCAAAGTGTTCAGCAAGAAGGGCTTTAGCTCTTTGGTATCCCTGACCAGAAGGTAAATGCTGACAACTCTTCACAAGGTCTCTTGGCTGACCCCTAGTATACTGCTCCAAGTAGTGCAAACAGTCACTAAAGTTGCTGGTTTTATATTCTACACCATTTTCAAAAGCACGAATAAAGGACTGAAACTCAAGAGGGTCACCATCAAACACAGGAATATTTCTGCCTGGCAGAGAAGTTGCCAAATTTTGCTGAACCAAAAGTGCAGTGATGTCATTCTGTCGTTGCATGATATTTATAATGTCATTCTGGCTGTTATGGTTGCTTGCTCGGTTCACGTCAGGTCCATGTTCTGTATATTGAGCATCATAAACCACCTGTGTCATGGGTGCTTGGGTATTTCTTATTACTGGTCGGATGTCATTTGGAGTTACTGCAGCTTGTTTAGGCCTCACAGTCACTGCTTGTGTCCCAAGGTGAGATTAATACCATCAGAAACCACACTTTGATTATCAGGGTGTTCAACATCATTGTCCTTTAATTCCACATATGGGTGGCCAGCTTCAGCACACCAACTCTTTACCTCTTCTGTGAAGTCATAAAACATAGTTCTTTTCTCGTGAAAATATTTATTTTGTCTTTCAACCTCATCCTCTGGTAAATTCAGATTTAAGATGGATTCATGCATGTCATTTGCTTCCTCGTGACATTTGATGAATTTAGCCAGCTGTGATTGTACACATTTCACATTGTCAGGGGAGTCCATCAAATCACGCACTTGTTTCATGTAGCGCTTGGCTTGTTTGCATTTTAAAGACCTCTTTTCTTGACACGTTTTCACATATAATGCCAAGCCTTTTACTGTGAGCTTGACGTCCCGCTTTCCAGAGCGTGCAAAGGCTGTTCCACTCATGACACCCGATGCAGTGTCGGACATTTTCTTCTTAACTTGGACCTTTAAGACTCGTTTAAAGTCCACACTTTATTTTCAGTATTTCAGAAAATACAGGAAAACATTTTTCAATTCATGATATGCCTCCAATCGCGTCGGAGATTTCATGAATGCCTGCAGTTCTTGTGAGGATTACGCAATCTGACTGTGCGCGTCATCCAAACCACAAAGTTCCTTTTCTTTAAAGTCCCAATGTCCATCAATATGCAGCGAAACAATGACTCAAGTACTCCAACAGTAAAGCCGTTTTCCAATACAGCATCCTGAGTTAATCTTTTCACATACCGATGCTGTCGCGTGGCTTTGAGCGTTGTCCGTAGGCCGCTGACTCTCCATGCGCATCCATTCACAGAAAACTCCAATAGTTGTCTTTTCCTCGTGAGCAATCCAAAACTTCCACAAAATCCATCAACAAAATCCACTTCAAGGGCGGGTTTTTTACTTGTGTAGTGGCGAATTGTCTTCCGAATGAACAAAACAAACTAAAAACTCAATGTTCAACAGCCACTGAGGCACCGAAGGAGTGAATCTTACGCAGAGATTGAAACTTTGATTGTCCAGGCAGAGATGGCATTCTGTGAGGTTTATTAATCCATTTACTCGGCATACAAACATTTCACGAGAAGGATCAATGGCGTCTCTAGGCTCTGTCTCTGGTAAAAACCATCAGCCCTCCCGGTGTCTACCTCCCACACACCTGTTCACCTCTATTTGACTACACCTGGTGGCTAAGGCTTCCTGTTACCTTCAAAACAAAAGCACTAAAACTAACCAAAATAAAATACTAATGACAAACAAATTTATGTAGCTGTATAATTCAAGCAAAACTGAAATTAGACAAATCAAATAATTAACTATTATATATATAACAAAATCATGAATAGCTCCAACAACAAGGGATCCAAATTAAGTTGGTGGAGTGGGAGCCCTGTTCACTCTGGTATGTACAATTTATCATAGTTTTGATTGGAATAACCTAAGTCTTAGTACTTCAAAACTTCAAGTAATAGCCTTGGATTGTATTTGTTGGCAGCTGTGGCTCAGTGTGTCAAAGTGTCCTTGGGCAAGACACTGAACCCACACTTCCCCCGCAGTGTGTCATTGGGTGTGTGAATGCGTTGGAATCCAATCTCCAAAGCCTGTCTGCAAACAGTGCTGTATGAATGTGTGTGTATAAAGGTGGTAGCGATGAACATTGTAAAAGTTCTTTGAGTTGTCCCAGAGACTATACAAGCGCTTTATAAGTGCAAGTCCATTTAACATCCATAATTGCTTCAGCCACTTAACTGAATGGGTTAAATTTGGGATAGCCATCTATATGTGGCTTGCCTTTAATTTATTTTTGTACAAAACTCTTGCTCAAATCTAAATTAATTATAACTTGGGGCATGATATTAACTGGATGGATAAATTGTTTCGAATCAAAACTAAATAATATGTCGCATGCTGCCTAAAGTTTAAATACGCCAAGCAGCGCAAGGGAACGGAGATGTACTTCACAAAGCAACTGAGACTTTCATTTACCAAAATGTGATAATCCATCAGTCCCGTAAGAGGGCGGACAATGTTTGACACTGATCTTTTAGTTAAAGTTTTACAGTATTTGTGTATTTTATCAGTTATGTGGTGCTTAAGGCAGATAAACCTGACTGCCATAATAGAGATATATATTAGACATAATCACCAATTTATTCTGAGCAAAGATTTCCTTTTCTTTTCATTGAATTTTGATTAGATGTTGACATTGGGTTGCTAAAGTAACACACATTGGTTAAAGGTATTTACACAAGTAATTCATGGCTGATGTAAAGACCTAAATGAATAACAATCTCTTTTTATTACAGTGGGAAAACTTGGCCGCCACAGTGGGTGACAGAGGAGAACACCACAAATTAAGGATTTGCTCAATCCCATTGTTTTTGTTCCATAAGCTATGTACTATACAGTATATTAAAAAAATTCAAAAGCCTGAAAGACTCCCACTTTGTAGCAAACCAGAGAACAGTGTGTTTGCAAAAGCTTGACAGATCATCTCTTTCCTTCACACATAGCTAGATAGATATTGCATACTTCCAATAATATAAATACAATTAATTAACCTCCATGCAGAAAAAAACTTACAGAAATAAGTTATTACGAAGAACAGACAGGTGGTGGCAGCACTGTGTATGTCGTAACGTCATCACTCCCTGGTTATTAATTGAATAATCGTGATCGAGGAGTAATACCACAAATAAGACGCCAGTCCATATTCTTACAAGGTGAAAACATTCAAACAGCTAACAATGAAAGATTACAACAAGCATGCTAAAATGACTTCTTCTTTGTGGGGCCTTGACGCGTCAAAACCCATAGACATATAAAGATGTAAATTTATGTCTATGTCAAAACCCATCAATGAGATCGCACCACACCGGAAGTTAAGTGCACAGAGGATCCGGTTGATTTTCAAAATTAAACACAGCGGACAAACACCCGATCGTAACTCGTCACTTCATCAACATTAGTTTCTCCCGCTGCCGCGGAATAATGTGCTGATCGGTAAATCCACCTCAGACACAACGCATGTAGTGGTCGAGGGTTTGATCCGTCAGATGGAGCGAAATCGCAATAGAGTCCTATGTGGAGTCTGGGGTCACAGCTAACGCTAGCTAGCTATGCTAGGCGAAACAGCGTCCATAGCAACCACAACGTGTCAGTATCACATTATTCTGGCGATATCGGAAAAAGCAATTAAAAGCAATGAGCAAGCTAGTGATTATGTACATTCACTGAGTGAATTTTATGAAAATAAAATATATATTTCTTGCCAGAAATGTAATCAAAACGCATTTTTATGCAGAAACTACCTCAAAATATTGATTTTTTCACTAAAAATGAGAGAAATGTCCGCCATGCTTTTTGTTCTCACGGCCGGAATCTTGAAAGTCACGTGACTTGGACGCGAAACAATAGAAAAAGAATAGGCAGAAAAAATGTAACAGTCATACAATTCAAGGGCCATTATTGTAACCCCTCTACGTTATTGCACATTGGACCAACGCAGTCAGTGTACGTTTTTACAGGAGACTGGGTTGTCAGGACACAGTGACAGTTTTAACAAATATGTAAAAGTACATTTTTCCAAAAGTTACCTACTGAAGCTTTAAAGCCATATTTTTACTCTATTTCATGATACTTTTAAAAGGAATACTCCTGTTAAACCATTTCATATCCAACTCTAGGTAAGACAACAGATATCCAGTGTGTCACTCAGGTAATAGACAATTCTGATGTAGTATTTTAAAATAGGCTTAAATGTCTAATTAGAGCTATATTTGAAATCGTTATCAGGTTAATTAAAGCCATGTTTTTAGTCTTTTTCAAGTTTCTCCAAAAACTAATACTCCTGTTAAGCCAGCTTCATTCCAACTTTGGAATGCTTGCTATTAGAAATCTTTTTCAGGCTTTTAAAGCCATATTTTTATGCATTTCATTTCCTTACTCTAAAAGGAATCCTCATTTTATGCCACCTTCACAGAGTTATATTTGAAATCTTCTCCAGGCTGTTTAAGACATATTTTTAGTCTTTTTCAGGCTACTCTAAAAATGAATCCTCCTGTCCAGCTATTTTCCTATTCAAGTAAACACATTCATGCATTTCTAAGGATTCTTTTGTGCAGTTTTGCCTACCTCATTGACAATAAAGAAACTGGAATCTTACTTCATTGTGTTTGCATTTTTGTCCAAATGTTACTTGAACGTAAAAGGATCTGTCTGTGTGAAGTATTGGGTGCACTCATAAGACAAATGTGTTAAACAACGTTCACCTTTCGTCGTACACCACTTGAAAAACTGATTTGCTGATATCTGGGTGCGTAGGTGACATAATATAGCCTACGCTACAACACCAACACTTCAAAAGGTTGGGCACAAACTATTGAAATTTGAGCCATCTCAATAGAAATATTGCTTCTTCTCATAAATCCAAGAAACTTGTTGTTGTAGCTGTTTGAGAGCCTCGAGATCATGCATTTCCAGCCCAGGGTAACCAGTTGTTTTAGACCGATGCTGACCAAAACATGTCGTAAATTATACCAGGCAGTACAAGTCCTTGCACACGGATAGCGCAGAGGTGTAGCAGGAGGTTATAGTGCATGATTTAATTATGATTTTAAGCCTAAATCAAGGTAACAAGTTGTTTCAGTTTGCTCTGTTAAATTATGATTATTGTTCTACTGAGAAAAAACAATTTTTTTTATCATCAGTAATGTGAATTATGTGATGGTGTAGGATGATGGGGGATTGTCGTCAATTTCCCTGGTGGAAGTCGCTGAGGTAGTTAAACAACTCCACAGCGGGAAAGCCCCAGGGATTGATGAGATCCGTCCAGAAATGCTGAAAGCTCTGGGTGTGGAGAGGATGTCTTGGTTGACACGCCTCTTCAACATTGCGTGGAAGTCTGAGACGGTGCCTAAGGAGTGGCAGACCGGGGTGGTGGTTCCCCTATTCAAAAGGGGACCAGAGGGTGTGCGCCAATTACAGGGTATCACACTTCTCAGCCTTCCTGGTAAAGTCTACTCCAAGGTGCTGGAAAGGAGGGTTCGGCCAATAGTCGAACCTCGGATTGAAGAGGAACAAAGTGGATTCCGTCCTGGCCGTGGAACAACGGATCAGATCTTCACTCTCGCAAGGATCTTGGAATGGGCCTGGGAGTATGCCCAACCAGTCTACATGTGTTTTGTGGATCTGGAGAAGGTGTCAAGAATAGACATCAAGCATGAGAGAATAATACCTTTCCATTTCCCAAACATACCAGTCATCCAACTCTCAAGAGGGTTATCTTCTATACCAGACATCGAATGCATGTGTTTGGACAATGCTCTAAGATTCTGTATTCCTCGTGTAACTTTACCGTCTGGGGCTGTGTTGTTGGGTATAATGATGCAACACATTTCTCCAAACATAGCGCAAACACCCCCTTTTTCAGCTAACACCATGTCCAGAGCCATCCTATTTTGTACTGCCATGAGGGAGGTGGGGGCGAGTTGTTCCGCTAAGCCTGTAAAGGTATCAGCAGTGAAATTGGCCAATAACAAGACATTGTAATGTACAAAATTAATTCGGTCCACATTCTTATTAGGAGTTACTGGGAAGAGAGCAGATATGATAGGTTAAATTTTCGAATCCAGCCCCTATTTGATCAGCTAACTTAAATTCGTTGGGGACTCCTCTGGGCACCCCTATGTGATCTATGTATGTTTGTCCCCCATTAGTTACATCAAATCTAAACAGCTCGTTTAAGAATGTGTCTGCGATGTCGGCGGGTTAGAGTTACAGGCGAGGTGGGCTCAGGTGTCCTCACTAATTTGGTTCCTATCAAAGTCAAGGGGGCGCCTAGCCTGACCATAGCACACAGGCCAGAAACACCTGAAGGTATTCTAACATAAAGACGACCACCACCACAGTAATAACACAGACCTGCTCTGGCCCAGGGACCTATCATGGACTTATTATGGAAAGTAGTATTACACCAGTCAGAGGGGATGAGTCCTAGTTTCTGCTTGTGATTTCTTCCAGTTAAGTTAAAGCAGGTGTATTGACCGTCACCTTTGAATGGGGTGAACGGGCCTATTTTGGATAAATTACTAATAGGTGGGAATAAACTAGCTAGAGTGGTGCAATATGGAGGTGTAGGCTGATGAGTGATAGCCATCATACATGCAAAACCAGGTGGGTCTTTAACTGGGAATAAGGGTGCTGGTAAATAGTCGAGGTCTAGCGGATGCACAGGCTACACATTCTTCTTTGCTGTATTGTCTAGCATTTTGTACTAGCCAGGCCAACCACAAGTTGTCTTCTCTAAAACCAGTGGCTAAGGCTATAATATCTTCTGGCCGTAATTTGGAGTAATCAGTGGTAATCACGTCAGCTGCCTTTTTGATGGGTACATCAGTTGGCTCTCCCAGGATTGTGGAGTTTTCTCCGATGGAAGCGTGAGTAACAGGCTTTGGTGGGTGGTGTAGATTTAATTTTATGAGAGCCATTGTATCTGAACTTGAGTGTTCTACTCCTAATATCAAGTACAGTGGTCGAGACCCTGAGGGTGTAACAGGGTTCGCACGTCCACTAAAATCGCGTTGAAATTTAAACTGTTTCCAATCATCCAGCTTATCTTGGAAATTGGTTCCTGAGAGATCAGGCGTCCAATGAGCCCCGGTGTACGCAACCACAGAATTCCATGTGGGGCACCATCTTTCACCACTGGGCAGTTGGCTGGACGCGCATTTGTTGTGTATGAAGTAATGGAAACAAATATATAGATCATAACCACGCCATGAACTATCTCGCCCCGCACAATTTATGACGGAACATAGGTCAAAAGTAAACGCGGTGGTCTGGCCAAGTGTGTAATGGAACTCTTTTCCCCCGAACCGAGTCAGACAAACATCTGTTTGTTCATTACTTCTACGAGGTCTGGACAATGCTTCAAACTTAGGAGCCGGGGTACTGGAACTTGCATGTTCAGGAAACTCTCTGCATAAAACCAAAATCACAGTTACAATTACAATCGTTAATACAGATAAAAATGCTAAACGTTTCATTGGGGAAGGGGATTCCATCTTTTTCTGTTGATCAGGATAACCTTGTACCAGGTTCAGAACCTCTAACCTGAGCGCTTTCAGACCTTATCTGTATCAACCTTTATGCCTTCTTTCTTCAACCAGGGGACTGGACTGGTCCCTAGGAGGTGGAGTTTGGGAGGGGATTTTTCTGCCCCTTTGCTGGTCCCTTGCTCTGTTGCGCTCGTCTCTTCGTCCGAAGGGAGACGTGTGTCTTCTTCTAGTGCCGCTTGCACCTCACTCAACGTTCGTCCTGGCTCCTCTGCTGGCGCGCACTGGCTCCATTGGTACCAGGTGTCCCCCTTTCCACGTAGTCTCACTGCATGGCTGGTGCGTTCAGTCACCTCGAATGGACCGGTCCACCTGGGCTAGTTCCACTTCCTCTTTATCACTCTGAGGCGGACCCAGGCAGCCTGAGGGACAGTGTGTGCTGGAGACCTCTCACCTTTCTGTTTTGAGAAACTGGATACAAACACTTGTAAATCATGAAAATAGGCTTTAGGCAACCTTTTCACTTTGCATTCCGCTGGCCCAGCAGCCGCCGGACCAGGAAATTGTCTGCCTCGTTCCAACTCAAATGGAGTAAATCCAGTGGACCTGTTCACAGAAAAACTGATTGTCATTAGTGCAAGAGGCAAAGCATCTACCCACTGCATTCCAATCACACTGCAGATTTTGCTCAACTTCTGCTTTATGTTCAGGTTCATCCTTTCAACCTTTCCTTGTGACTGTGGGTGATATACTGTACCAAACTTATGTTGGAGCCCCAGCATTTGTTCCACAGTTTGCAGGTCTGAGTTCTTAAAGTGTGAGCCGTTATCAGACCTTATCCTAGAGGAAAACCGTGAGTAGGAATATAATGATTGATTAGACATTTAACCATTGTTTTGCTGTCTTCCCTTTTTGCAGGCCAGGCCTCAGGCCATCTTGAAAAAGAGTTCACTGCCACTAACAGGTATTGGCAACCTCTACTGACTGTGCTCATGTCAGTAAAATCAATGATTACCTCGCCCATGGTGTCACATGTTAGTGGAAAAACTCCCATTTCTGGTTTCACGGTGGGTTTAGGGTTAAATTGCAAACACGTCTGACATTCCCTCACCCAGTTCTTTGTCATGTCTTTCATGTGTGGGTGCCACCAGTGACATAGCGCTCTGTCCATCTGGTTTGGTCCCACATGTCCTAATCCATGTGCTTCAGTCAAAGTCTGTCTGGTAATGCTAAGAGGTAACACTACTCTTCCTTCGGGTCCTCGCCAAATCCCATCTACTTCCCTAGCCCCCCTATTTTTCAACAATGTTCTCTCTTCGGGGGTGGCTTTCAAATGTAGTTCTTTTAGGGTCTCATGTGTGTATTGTGCCTCATCGTCTGGCCATATCCAGCACTTCTCTTAGCTGCTTCATCTGCTACTCTGTTTCCTTCTGCTTCCTCTGACTTACCACTGTCATGACCTTTGCACTTGATAACTGCTACGCCTGCAAGCGATGCACTAGCGGTTTCATTTTCTGCTCATGTCTAATTTGGTCGCCTGTTGTGGTTACAAACCCTGTTCTTACCCATTGCTGCAGATTTAAATGACAGGCTCCTACCACATAGGCAGAGTCAGTGTAAATGTTCACTGTTTTGTCTTTTGCATAATGTAAAGCTTCTAAGACTGCTACAACTTCTGCTCTTTGGGCAGATTGTTGTCCGTCCAGCTGTCCCTGTTTCACTGTCTTCCAACCTTGTTGAGTTTTCTCCACTACGGCCCAGCCGGACCGCAGTCCTAACTCCTCGTCTCTGTAACAACACCCATCTGTGCACAGTGTCATGTCTGGTGCTTCCAGAGGTGTAGCTTGCAAATCTGCTCTTATTTTGTCTGATCTTTCTACTTTTTCCTCACAACAGTGCGGCTCTCCTGCCCCCATATTGTCAGCCATGTTTATCCCTTCATGTGTAAACTGCAAATTAGGGGCTGACAATGCTTTTGAGACGCATCTTTGGCGTAGTGAGGTCACAGTGAAAACAGCAGAGTTTACATATGCAATGACACTGAGTGTTGTTAAAATGTGTAGCGGGTGTCCCATTACCAAATGAGCCGTTTTCTCTACAATCGTAGCCAGCCCGTCCGCGTGTGTTGTGCATGATCACCTAGACCAAAACTCATTGGCTAAGTACTGCACCTTCCGCCATCTTTTGCGAAGGTAAAGGTCCTCTTTCACAAAGTTTCCAGGTGGTGGCAAGACTATAGAGGACTTCATTGTCAAGATGTGATTGGGCGTAAGAGGCTGTGGCCCAGCTGGATCACTTAGTAAATGTGCCGTTAACGGTCTGCTGTTTACAATTGCCATTACTTCGTAAAGGTAAGTTCTCAAAGATGAACTGTCAAGTCTTTGGGATGCCTGATCTAGAATTGATACCAACACACTCCGTATTGTCCTGATCTGCCTTTCCCAGGCTCCACCCATATGGCTTGCAGAGGGAGGGTTCATAACAAACTCACAGCCCAACTGCCGTAGAGCTTCTTGATCCATCTCTTTAACAGCTTCCAGGAACTCACGTCTTGCACCAACAAAGTTGGTTCCTGGTCAGAACGAAGTTGTCGGACGTTTCCACGCAAAGCAATGAGAGCACGAAGAGAACTGATAAAAGCGTCTGTTGTCATATTATCCAGCAGTTCTATGTGCACAGCACGAGAACACAGACAAGTGAATAGCAGGCCATAGCGCTTCACTTCCTTCCTTCCATCTTTAACGTAAAATGGGCCAAAACAATCCATCCCACAATATGTAAAGGGGGGCGTTGTTTCCATACGTTCACGAGGTAAGTCCGCCATTCTTTGTTCCTCTGTACACCTTCTGAACCTTCGACACTTGACACACTTGTAAATGTAGGATGACACTGCATGGCTGCATCCAAGTATCCAGATCCCGTTAGCCCTTAGCTCATTCATTGTAATGCCACGTCCTTGGTGTTGCACTCGCTGATGGTAGTGTGCAATCAGTAACTTTGTTATGTGGCTAGTTTTTGGTAAGACTGCTGGATGCCTTATGTGAGGGTGTAGATCAGCGTGTTCTAGTCGACCTCCGACCCTGAGGATGCCTCGTCCATCCACAAAAGGATTTAGCCTTTGCAGGTTACCTTGGTTTATTTCCTTCTTGCATTGAAGACTTTGGATCTCCACAGAAAAGTTCTTCCTCTGGACTAGGCCTATGATGGTAAGTTCTGCATCTTCCCTCTCTTCCAGACTACTGGCTTCATTGGTTCTTGATGTCAACCCTTTGAACTCTGACACATCGCTTAAGTCTAGCGATGGCCTTGACCAACCTCGTCCAGCTGGAGAACTTGGTCAAGCGTTTAAGCAGTATATCTTTTATTGTCAATGTTGTATGCACAAAGACCATACGAACTTCTGGGTCTTCAACTGCAATGTCTCCCACCTTACTATCTCCACTGGGAAGCTCTTCACACCAAAGAAAATCTGGACCCTTAAGCCAGTTAGAAGCGATAAGCTCTTTTGCCTTAAGGCCCCTTGACGCATGGTCCGCTGGATTTTCTTCCGATGACACATATCTCCATTGACTTGGTTTGGTACTTTCCTTGATGCGTTGAATGCGGTTTGCCACAAAAACATGGAATCTTCTAGCATCATTGTTGACATACCCAAGGACAACCTTGGAGTCAGTCCAGAAGAATTCCTGGGCCTCTGCTATATCTAACTCCTTTCTGAGCAGATCACTTGTACGCACTGCAACAACAGCTGCTGAAAGCTCAAGTCTTGGAACGGTTGTAACTTTGGTAGGGGCTACTCTGGCTTTGCCCATCACCAAAGCACAGTGAATTCGTCCTGTTGCCCCAATCACTCTCAAGTAGCTGCACTCTCCATATCCTGTGGTACTAGCATCCGAGAAGTGATGGAGTTCATATTTCCAATCTTCTGGAAAATTTGCTGGAAGGTAACATCTGTCTATCTTGAGATCACCTAGATTCTGTAGGTCCAGAAGCCAGAATTCCCATTGTGGTCGAAGGTCATCTGACAGTGGTTCATCCCATCCGACCTTGTCTCGGCACATTTGCTGAAGAATTTGCTTTCCAACTAGAACGAACGGTGCCACAAAGCCAAGAGGGTCGTAGACAGACGCAACAGTTGATAACACTCCTCTTCTAGAGAATGGTTGCTCACCCACCACTATTCTGAATCTGAACTGATCTGAGGCAATGCACCAATTAACCCCTAGGGCTCTCTCCATTTGGTACTCACCCAAAGCTAGGTCTTGATTTATTGTTATTTGAGCACACTCTTCTTTGGGGATTGATGCTAACACCTGCTGGCTGTTAGAAACAAATTTGTGAATGCGTAGCTTGCCATCACTACAAAGCTGTCTTGCTTCACTGACTAACTGCTTTGCTTCTTCTTCTGTAAACACGCTTGTCAGTCCATCGTCAACATAAAAGTTTCGTTCAATGAAGCGAATAGATGCTTCACTGAAGCGACCTTGCCCTTGTGCAGCAATGTGTTTGAGGCCGTAGTTTGCACAGCCAGGTGACGACGCTGCACCAAACAAGTGTACTTTCATACGAAAGACAGATGGTTCGAAGTGGTAGTCCCCATTCTCCCACCAGAGAAACCTTAGATAGTCTTGGTCTTCTGCTCTTACATGAAACTGATGAAACATGCGTTCTATGTCGCACATTATCGCTACTGGACCCTTGCGAAAACGACAAAGAACACCAACCAACGTATTGGTCAGCTCTGGCCCAGTAAGCAGATGATCGTTCAATGACACGCCTTGAAATTTTGCTGAGCAGTCAAACACCACACGTATCTTGCCCGGTTTTTGTGGGTGATACACCCGTGATGAGGGATGTACCAAGCAGGGCTCTTGTTGATTTCTTCTTCAGGTACTTTCTCAGCATCTCCACGCGTTATTGTTTCGTTCATGAAGATTAAGTAATCCTTGTGGTATTGTTTGTCTTTCTCAAATCTCTTACTCAGACACTTGAGGCGATGCACAGCACATTTCCTATTGTCTGGCAGACTCGGCTTGTCTTCTTTAAATGGCAAAGGCATTTCACAGTGACCATCAGGCTTGATCTTGATTCCTTCCTCCATTATTGAAATGAAGCGAATATCTTCTTGTGAGAAGTGAGCATCCTCCACGCTTTTTTCATTAAAGTCTGACTCCAATATCTTCATAACATTTGGCGGAGTGACTAACTCCTTGACATGTGTACGACATATGTATCGGACTTCACTAGTCAGTTTGTCAGATGCCTGTAGGCATGGCATTACTTGTCTGACAATAGTTCTGTGACTGCTTCCAATCGCATCTCCGTAGTCGACACAGGAACTACCAGAGCCAACGATACTCCAGCCAAGATCTGTTCTTTGAGCAAAGGCTCCTCATCTCTGCCAGACACAATTTCTCTGGGTAACAGGGCTTGAGAACAATTGTAACCTATAAGCAGAGCAACGTCACAGTCAATTAAAGGTGCAATCTCTTCTGCAAGATGTTCTAGATGAGGCCATGCTCTTGCGGTCTTGGGTGTAGGAATGTGACTGACATTGGCAGGAATGAAGTCTCTTGAATAGGTTACTGGAAGAGTGATTTTCTTTGATGAATAAAACCCTCTGATCTGCAACCCAGTTAACTTCTGACTTGGAATGACTGTACTTCTCGCTGACAATGTTGACAGTTTTAGTTGCACTGGCTCCTTCTGTATATCCAGAGAATCTGCCTTTTCTTTCAGGATAAAGGTGGTGTCACTTTGGTTATCCAGTAAAGCATATACGAGAACTTCATGCTCTGGGCTACTTGTTGTTGACAACCACACTGGAATAACTGTGGACGTGTAGGTTCCAGTCATGTTTTGCACTACACGGTTAGAGGTGACGTCCTTAAAAGCTTCATTTGTTTGCTTAAAATCCGTCCTTTCCTTTGACCTCTCCTTCTCTTTAGCTTGGTTCCAACTCTCCTTTCTCTCGTCATCTCTGTGATCTTTCTTTCCATCATCCTTGACACGATCTTCATGCAAACAGGTTGGGTGCTTCCTTTTACATGTGTCGCAGACACTCCTCCTTTCACAGTTCTTAGAACGGTGTCCTGTCTACAAGCATCCAAAACACAATCCTTTAGTTTGCACAAACTTCACCTTTTCTGAGATTGACTTTTCTTTGAACTTCCGACACGTTTGAATCCCATGGTACAACTTCTCACAAAGATACATGTTTTAGAGTCTGGGTTTTCTTCTGAGCTGCTTGCCAGCACCTTTGCACCCACATTCCGAAGCTTTGGTGTCTTAATCTTTTCACTATCACCAGCCTTCAAAGCATAAAGAGATGTCACAGGGTTGCAGGCGATTTTAGCTTCTCTTGCAACAAACTGAACAAATTCACTGAAGCTTGGAAAGTCATGTGTTGATTCTTCAACTGCCAGGACCTTCCTGTTCCATCTCGCTATCAACCAATCAGGAAGCTTGCTGAGCATTCTTTGGTTTTCACCGCAGTCATTTAGGACTGCGAGACTCTTAATCTGCGACATTGCTGCTTCACAGCTTCGTAGAAAATCTGAGAATTCTCTTAGTTCAATGCTGTCTTTGGGTCCTATTTTTGGCCATGAAGTTATCTTGTCCCTGAAGGCCTTGGCAATCACAAAGGGGCTTCCATATCTTTCCTCCATGATGTCCAATGCTGAATAGTAGGCTGCATCTGTGCCTAGCAGGAAGTAACCTTCAATAGCTTTCTTTGCAGGTCCTCCAACATACTTGCGAAGGTAGTAGACTTTCTCATTTACTGGAATATTCTTCCTCCCTATCAATGTCTCAAAAGATGTTTTCCAGTCTTTGTACCTTAGTGGGTCTCCGTTGAAAACAGAAGGCTCTGGTATTGGGAGATGGCTTGTGTTGATTGACTCTGTTATTGCTTTGGCAAGTGCTGTAGTGCTATCTCCTTGATAAATAATGGCAGCAGGTTGCACACTTTCAACAGTCTGTGTCACCATAACAGGTTGTACATGTGTGGCATTTTGTGGTGTTGAAAGACTTCTTTGGGTGGGTCCAAGTTCAGTTTTCACATGCTTAGTGGTATGGAGCAGCTCCGATATCTCTTCATCCGAACCCATTTCCTTTTCGTAGACCTGTAGACGTGCTTTTGCAGCATTCATTTTCTTAACTGTCTCCAAGCGCTCCAACTGCCTGCGCTTCTCTTCTAATGCGGTTTTTCTTGCAGCATTTTCTTCTTCTTGCACTGCAAGCATCTTTCTGTTCTCAACTTCGAGGTTCTCAAGCTCATGTTCTTTAAGTTCCATGTCCTCTAAGACCTTTAACGTTGCTTGAGTTGCAGCTAGCTCCGCTTCAGCTTCCAGCTTCTTTGTAGAGCTCCGGCTTGATGTCTTTGATCTGCTGCTTGCAAACTTTGAACTTTGTGAACATAAACTAGATCCTTTGGAGGTTGCACGCGTAACCACAGAGCCAGTCTCAGTCCAGTATGCTCGTTCTTTGTGAGTATAAGGTACTTTTCTCTTAATTCCAGAGAATCCCCTGCATGCTCCAATAGCTTTCCTGAGACAGCCTCACACGTGTCTACTCTGCGGCGCGTCTTGCCATCTGGAGTAATGTGTTGGCGTAAATCTTGATAAGCTTGTTTTACGCGTGTTGAAGCTTTACTGATCTTAGTTATGTAGGTTTGCAGGATTTCAGTGGGTAATGTTCCATCAATTGCTTTCCTAATCTCTTTAGCAAGAACTTTCCATTTGTCATAAGAGGTTGTAAAGCGATGTTGAAGCTTTGCAGTCTGACTGTCATATAGTTCTTGACCCTTTTCTGTAAGTTGTCGGGTTCTTTGGCTTCTTCTTAGACTTTCCTCTACAGCAGCTTGTGTTTCTACCGCTACCTCAGTCTCTTTTGATGGGTTTGCATCTATATCAAGATCTTTAAACTGCTGCTGTAAACCTGTTGCTCCATTGTTAGCATCTAAGACCTTTTTATTTATGTCATACTCTTGTTCAGACATTATTAATATTTTCATATGGCCCTTTAACACCCTTTTTTTTGTTTTCTTTTTAGTAACACAATCTTAAAATTAGGTAAGTAAGGAAAGTGACAAACCTAGCACAATGTTACTAGTTAACTTTGTTTGCATTGCCATAATGTACCTTAACTTTACCTTTGAATTTAACAAAGTATGTTTGCATTCTACCCTGATAGAAGCACTTTCCACAATGCAAATGAACTTTTCACTTAACACAGGATAAACACTTTAAAACACTTCTCTTTGACACCAAAATAATACCAAAATTGGAAATACTATGATGCTCTCTTTAACTTATTGTTTACCCTTCAAATGGCTTATTAGTAAATAACTTAGTGAATTGAACAATCACTTGTAAACATGCACATCACAAATAAACATTTCACTTTGGCACTTATTAGAGCCCACTTAAGCAATTGCAGACTATTCCACTTTTAATATTTAACTTGTCTTAAATATTCGACTTCTTGTAGGTTTAACCATGCAATGCTCCTGGGTTCTGCTTGCCTCTTAATATGTTCTTATTGTATGCACAGTCTTATCTTTGATGGTCCAATTCGATGTAAACGTACAGCTCCGTCGACAGACGGCAGGCGCGGATCTTCATCCCACCACGTCTCCACCTCGTATCGAGCAGGCTGAGTTCTCACTATAGCTCCCTCCAGTTAACATACACGGACACAAGGCGTTCTTGTTTACGGGCATTTATTGGTCTTATGATGCCTTCCTCGATGTCATCAACATGCCGTGAGAACTAAATACATACAATATAGAAATCACATAAATTACAGAAATACTATTCTCACAGAGAACACATGAATAATTAAGCAACACAGACAATTACACACAAGAAATATTACACATACCTCATTGGCGCGTTAACTCCAGAGGAGTGAAAAACAGGTAAACTTCTCTCCAGCGTGTCCCTCAAACTTCCGAATGTAAAGCCATTACAAACAAGTCAAATGAGTCGCAGCTAGCTTGGCATGCACTGCATGCTCCGTTGCAGGTGCAACGCAAATAAATGTCTGGAACAATCAAATCTCCGCACAATAGTTCCGCTATATAAACCCACAAACAGATCAGCTCACACACATACTTCAAAACAAAAGAAATGCAGAGAAAACAAGGATATGTTACGCTACATTCAAACATGATTAAATTTAAACTATTCTTTAATAAACTTAAATTATGCGACTGTCTCTGCTGGCAGCTACAGTGGATGTCGTTTTTCCGTCTTTCCAAATTAATACGCTGCAATGCGTTAGCACATGTCTCTCTCCCCCTTTTTTCTGAAACGGAACTCCATTCACCACTCCTTCTGTTTCAGAAACATCCAGGTAAAACGGTAGGGAGTAGTCAGGCACAGTCAACGCCGCAGCTTGTGACAGTGTTTGTTTCAACCTTGTAAAGGTTTGTTCAGCCTCAACTGACCAGTCCAAACGGACATGTAGGTTACGCATGCCTGCCTTCTTTACCATGTCACGCAAAATCTGCGTCTGGCCAGAATAGTTAGGAATGTAGTTTCTGCTATACCCGGTCAGGCCCAGAAAGGACAACATATCCTTGACACACAATGGTTTCGGCTGTGACAAAATAGTTGCTCTGTGTGAGGTCACATAGCTGTACCTGCACAGGAGATAGAACGGCCTAGAAAATCGACTCAACGTCTACAGAGTTGGAGTTTTCTTTGCTAACCTTGAAACCTTTCGCGGCCAAAGTACGGAGTAGGGCACCAGATGCAATAAGGCATGCTTCAACCGTCGGTGCTGTGACCAGGAGGTCATCCACGTACTGGATGATAGTTTTATTTGTGGGAATAGGTAAATCAGACAGAGCATTTTGCAACACAGTGTTGAAAATACCTGGTGACAGGGCAAACCCTTGTGGCAGCCGCATATATCTCAACTTAGTTCCTCCTATGGTAGAGGAGAAAACATCACGGCATGCTGGATCTAGCGGCAGACAGAAGAACGCGTTAGCCAGATCAATACATGTGAACCATTTTTGCGTGGGCAGTAGGTTTGTCAGCGCCACATAAGGGTTCGGACGGGACATGTGGGGGTGGCCAGATTGGCATTCATTTTCCTCAAATCATGTACCATTCTGTACTTGCCTGTGGCTGATTTCAGAACTGGGAGAATAGGAGTGTTCCACTCAGACGTGGAGGGCTCCAACACCCCTGCCTCTAGGAGGCCTTCTATCGTGTGAGAGATACCTTCAAGAGCAACTGGTTTAATAGGGTACTGTGGTTGTCTGATAGGTTGGGAAGTTCTCATCTCAAATGTAACAGGTTTACAGTGTATCAACCGTGGGACCTGTGCTCCACATAGATTCAGGAAGGGAGACTACAAGTGCAGCAGCATCAGGGTGATCAGTCATTTCTCTGCCATGTGACCTAGAAATGAGACAGTGCTCCAGAAAAGCAGTATCATGTACATATGGCGGAAACATGCGAATACAATATGTATCCGTACTGGATGAATAGAAAACAAGATCAATCTGAGTGCGTCTAAAGTCTTTAGCAGCTATCGCAGTTTTGATCATTGGGCCTAATTCTTTTGCCTGATGTTTGGGATTTATGGCTAGAGTAATATGGGGAACAGATTCATCTGCCATTTTAAACCAGGACATTTGTTCAGGTGTGAATTCTACCTCAGCAGCTACACCTTTGGGTCCTACATAGATGTTGGTGGATTTCAAGTCCCACTGCTTCCCATACATATTATCAGAAAACTCATTATAATAGAAAGTCATTTTCTCTATCATAATAGAGGGTGAGATGTGGAGGGTCAGCAGGTGGTACATACGGACGTAGGCTGCAAATCCAAGGTTTCCACTGTAGGTAAGCGGACAGGATACCAGCGTGCGCAGGGCTCTCAGGAAACAACCGAGCCCAATAAATGTCAACCTTTCCGGTGTCATCTGGTGCAGGTGCCAGCAGCCATTGTCCTCCTTCGTCCCACATTCCACAGTTCAAAACAGTACCATCAGGGAAAGTGAGAGAAATACCTTCGGGTGAACAGAGAATTGATACACCCAGTTTTATGAGAAGATCACGGCCCAGTAGGTTAATGGGTACAGTCGGGGAAACAATAAACTGATGAGACAGTGTCTGTCTGCCTATGTAAACAGGAAGAGGAAGTGAAACAGGCAGTTTCTGTCGTTGCCTGAATCCACTAAAAATGGATAGTCTTTCCCACCTACTCCCACTGAAAGGAGAGGCTCTGCCAAGGCCCTCTCCGTTGCTTCCCTGGGCCCCCTCAGTACATACCCTCGTACCATCCTGGGGCCTGGTCACTTTCTTGTGTCAGGGGGTACTGACCTGGGCGTCCATATCCTGGAGCCAAGGTGGGGTTGGGTGCCTGGTGTCCCCCTCTTTGTCCTCTCCCTCGATCGTCTGTGGTGCCTGGGCGTATGGGCAGGAGCTCTTCCAGTGATCCAGGGCACCACACACAAAGCATCCTCTCTGTGTTGACTGAGGTCTGCTAAAGCGAGTTGCAGCCCCCCTGTATGCACCCCTGAACTGACCTCTTGCTGGGGGAAAATACCCCTGGGGAGATGGGAAAGCAGGAGGAGGATAGTCCTGCTGAGGAGCAGGAAGGGG